>CM060961.1:121989182-122199182 GCA_030765045.1 Tenodera sinensis | reverse complement strand
AGCTTGAGTATTGTCCTGATTGAGGGAAAAAAGGATTTACTCACTAGTCCTTTAGTTGTGTTATTCCATCTTCTCTGCCACTCTGCCAAACCTAGTTCTTTGATTTCGCTTTTAAATGTCGATTTAGGGATCCTATCGTAGATTGTTTCCAGGCGTTCATCTTTAGCAGCTTGTTTGGCGAGTCTGTCTGCTAGCTCATTGCCAGTTATTCCTACGTGAGCTTTCACCCAGCTGAAATATATTTTCCATTGGCGCTGTTCTAAATTATGAACTGTCTTCAGAATACTGTCTATTATCGTATTGTGCTTTAAGTTGTTGTTTAGTAAGGAAATTGTTATTTTATTGTCTGTAAAAATGACTATAGTGATAGCTTTATCCTGTAGAGTATGGATTTCTTGGAGAGCTTTAAATATTGCAATTTGCTCAGCTTGATTACACTGGTCGACAAGATTTTTTTCACAAGAAATCTGAATAGTGAATCTAGTGCATTTTTACATCCTGAATTCAGATATGTAGTCAGAATTTTCCCATCAGGCATAGTTTTTCTGTGAAAGCTACTTTTCAAAATATGATTTTATCGTTTTCTTTGACCTGTCATAGGAACCTTTATCTCATATGTAGCTATTTTACTCAAGCCGTATTTATTTAATTTATTTGTAATATCACGCTGAAGCAGCACAAAACAAGACTGTGCAGGTTCATTCATGTTTAGACATGCTCAGACCTGTCTGGCATTGTGATGTGTCAGTATTGAGCTGACTGTGACATTGTTCACTAGTGAAATATTTCCTTCCTTTCTGTTTAGAAGTGCATTGTGTATGTTGTGCATGTTGTATTTCAGTGCTTAATGTTTTCATCTTGCCAAGAAAGTGTGTAAATCATGCAGATAATTTCTGCTATATTTGTGGTGAGCTGACGTTCAAGTCTCAGAGGCGAAATATGACCCCACTTGTGAAGAAGTGTTATCATCTTTACTTTGGCTGTCAAGTTGGTGATTTTGATAAGAGCTGGGCCCCAAATACATGCTGTGTTTCGTGTGTTAGACTGCTGACTGGGTGGAAAAATGGTACACATCATATGCCATTTGCAATTCCCATGATTTGGAGGGAACCGAAGGATCATTCAACTGACTGTTAGTTTTGTTTGACAAATATTAAAGGAATCACATCTAAAACAAAATATACAAGTTAAGTATCCGAATTTGCAATCTGCATTGAGACCTGTCTTACACAGTGAAGAGTTCCCCGTACCAGTATATGTAGATACAACCTTAAGTGATAACTCTGATTCTGACCTAACTGAAACTCAAAATGATTCAGATGAAAATAAAAATGATCTTACATATGAAGCCAGTAGCTGTTCATCAGAACCATACTTTCCCAATCAGCAAGACCTTAATGACCTGATTCGGGATTTAAATCTGTCTAAACTGCAAGCTGAAGTTTTAACTTCCAGACTCAAAGGGTGGAATTTACTCCAAAAAGATGTAAGAGTAAGTAGTTATCGTAGCCGCCATAGTGTTTTCAAAGAATACTTCTCTGAAGAATATGGTGTTGTGCTTTGTAATAATATTTGTTCACTTATGGAAACTCTTGGGCATCAACACCGACCAGTTGAGTGGCGATTGTTCATAGACTCCTCTAAAGTAAGTTTGAAGGCTGTGCTGCTACATATTGGCAATGAACTTCCATCAATACCAGTAGCGCATGCCGCTATGAAAGAGATATCAAAATATGAAACTAATTTTAGAGAAAATACAATATGGAAAATATGAATGGAATATCTGTGGTGATTTAAAGGTCATTGCTTTATTGCTTGGTTTGCAACTTGGGTTCACCAAATTTTGCTGTTTTTTGTGCGAGTGGGACAGCAGAGATAAGAAGTCTCACTACGTTAGAAAGTCATGGCCAAAATGTGAATCTCTTCTCCCTGGCCAGAAAAATGTGGCATGTGTCCCTTTAGTGAATCCTGAAAAAATATTTTTACCTCCATTGCATATTAAGTTAGGAGTTATGAAAAATTTCGTCAAAGCTATGGATAAACTTTCTGATGGATTCTTGTACTTGAAATCCAAATTCCCCAAAGTCAGTGATGCTAAATTGAAAGAAGGAGTTTTTATGGGACCACAAATCCGATCATTAATGGCTGATGAACATTTCGAGGGACTGTTAAATCCACTGGAGAGAGCAGCCTGGCAGTCTTTCAAAAGTTTATGTTGCAATTTTCTTGGAAACCATAAAGCAGAAAATTATCGTGACATAGTGGCTGATCTTCTGCATTCTTATAAAGCTATGGGATGCAACATGTCTTTAAAAATTCACTTCTTGGGCTCTCACTTGGACTTCTTCCCCGAAAACCTTGGAGCTGTCAGCGATGAACACGGTGAGCGTTTTCATCAGCAAATTTCTACGATAGAGAAGAGGTACCAAGGCAAGTGGAGTTCCAATATGCTGGCTGACTACTGTTGGACTAAAATGAGAGACGTTCCAGATGCAAAATATACCCGAAAATCACTATCTACCAGTTTCTAGGTAAGTCAGAATCAGTAGTTATAATTTTGAGTTAGATAGCTAGTTACGGATTTTTTAGAATATTATAAAAATTCAAATGAATGTCACACAAAACTCCTGCCCGATGTGGATAAACTGTAATTATATTTGAATTCAGCACGAAAAATACTTTTAGAATCTGTTATTTTAATTCTTGTGAAAGAGAAAAAGTTAATTTTTGTAGACCAGTGTTATTAGAGCACCTCGAATCTAATCTATATTTTAGCTCTCTTAGGATTGTGTCTCCCCCTTATATATCACAGCAGCGGCTCCAACTTTGTTTTCTGCTTTGCTGACATCGGTAAAGACAGTTATATCGTATTGTGCATTTTTCTGTGGTTCTTTAATGTATACTTTTTCAGCTGTATGGCGCCATATTGTTAAATCTATTGGTGTGTCATAGTCCCCTCCTCCGTGTGTTGACTCATACTCCTGAATTTTACCGGCAATAGTGATGTCAATAGGTTGATTTCCAGCTATGACACAAGAAGCATCGTAGGAAACAGTCCTATATGCCTTTGCTTGTTTAATATTGAAGAGCCGTTGGACTCTCTGAAGCTTGTTGAGGTTGTTTTGTTTCTTTAGAGAGTCTCCCCATACTGGCGAACCATAAGTTAAAATAGGTTCTATTGCCCCATTGTATATGGTATGAAGTGCCTTGCTTCCCAAGCCCCAGTGGAGTTTTGCCGATTAAGATAATGTATGGATCAATGCTATTGCCTTTTCGTGAACGTGGTCTATATGATTATCAAACGAGAATCTTCTATCGATATATATCCCTAGGTATTTTAGTTCTTCTACCTGGTCTAATATTTTATCATTAAGATATATATCTACCTTTTCGTTTCGTATATTCCTTTTTCTTGTTACGAGCATAACTTTTGATTTTGTATCGTTAAACTGTAGCTTATTGTTCTTAGCCCAGAATTCTACTTTCTTCAAATCTAGATTCGCATAGTTTTCTGTTTCCCTGATACTCTTGCCTTTAGTCATTATTAATATGTCATCTGCAAAAGCTACTACTTCGGTTCGGTGTGAGAACTCTGAGTTGAGTAGCGAATTGTACAGTATATTCCAGAATCCGGGACCGCAACACGATCCTTGAGGGCAACCTTTCCTCACTCCCTTCGCCACTTTATGGGAATTAATAAACAAACTTGCTGTTCTCTCCTTAAAGTAATTCTTAGAGAGTTGATACAGATTTCTTGGGCATTTGAGTCTTCTTAAATTATCTAATATGCTCGGCCACCATGCTGCATCGAAGGCTCCCTTGACGTCTAAACTGATCAAAATTACATATCCGAATTCCAGTAGGTTGTGCTGTACGAAGCGCTTCATAGCCATTGCCGCATCAACAGTACTTTTCTGTGGGATGAATCCATATTGGCGGATGCTGTGTAGTTTTCTTGAATATATGAAGTGATTTATTCTGTTAATCAATAACTTTTCTAAGGATTTTCCACCAACATTCAGAAGGCTGATAGGCCTATATTTAGCGACACTTTCACTTTCTTTATTCGGTTTAACTATAGGAACTATAATTGAATGTTTCCATCTCTTCGGAAAACTACCATTTTTGAGACACTCGTTATACGTTGACGTTAGGAAACATGGAAAGAGGATGAATGACCTTACAATGATATCACTCGTGAATCCATCCTCTCCTGGTGCTTTGTTAGGGTCGAATTTCGTCAAAACCGATAGTATCTCATTTTGTGTGAACTCTACATCGTCCGGTGTGTCCACCTCTGCTGTCATTGAGCTTCTTAATAATTTATGTTGTTCGGTGTCATCTTCTTCAGTGTCATCTGGGACAAAATACTTTATCATGTACTCCGCTGTGGTTTTCGAATCAATGGTGTATGTTTTATCCTCCTTTTGAAGCGTGGTTATTTCTTGCTGTCCTTTCGTTTTCCCAGCTGCTATTTTATATATAATATTCCAAGGATTAGAACCGTCAGTGTTGCTGCAGTACTCCTTCCATGATTTAAATTTTTCAGCATTCAATTTCGATTGATAGTTCCTGTTCCCTTCCATATATTGAGTTTTCCTTTCCTGTCGCAGTTGTTCATTGTTCAACGTTCTTTGGTAACGACGTCTGAGGGCGTTCACTTTCTTTCTTAAAATGGTTAACTCTGACGTCCACCATGGTGCAGCTCTCTGGCTCATTCGCAGTCTTTTCCCTTTGCTTTTTCTAAAGGCTCCATTGCATGCCCGAGTTAAACACGCACTCCACTGCTCAACTAGCTGCTCAGTATCTGACCTGCTTTTAACTTTGCTGCTAAGTTCTTCATCTAATCCTACACTGTGGTTTTCGCAGTTAAACACTGAACGAAGATTTTCAGTCAGTAGTTTATCGAATTTTTTATAGTTTCCGCCTTTAGTAAGATATTTAATTCTATAGGGAATGTTCACTATTCTTTGGTTAGCTGCGCCCATGATGAAACATATGATTTTATGGTCAGAGCAGCTTTCTTCCTCACTAATTTGCCATTCTGTTATATATTTTATAAGTTTAATATTGGTAATGGTTAAGTCTATCCAGCTTTTTCCGCGTATCGTTTCATATGATGGCGTGTCTCTGTTTTGGTTTGCTGTTATAAATTCTTCTAGAGTTTTACCTCTTTCATTAGTTATGACGTCGTACCATAGTTTGTTTCGGGCGTTTGTGTCTGCTGCTATTATTAATCCACTGCCTGTTGTGTGGTCTAGGATACTCTCAATTTTTCTGATATTGCCTTCAATATTCTGATCCCCGTCGAAGTACATTGAGGCTCCAAAGAATGTGGTGCCTTCGTATTCTACTTCAACTAGCACACAATCGGAGTGTCGCCTTGCCGTGGCGGAGGGGCTCAGTACCCGAACCAGACGGCCTGCTACGTGTGTCTTTGTGACCACTGGTAGGCAAGAGGTGAGGGGAAGCTAAGAACATTCCAACGGGTAGATGAGGCTCGTTAGTCTTGGTCGACGACTCATCTAGGAGAAGAGGACTCCGAAATCAAACTCCCCCAGGGGAACCTACCACGGTAGGTCCGGGTTTAGCGCACCCGGGGCCCCGAGCTGCTCACTATCACTTCACCCCCTCCACCTTCATTAACTGTGCCACGTACAGCTTTTTATGATGCTTTTTATATCACCCTCTTCCTCTTCTAGGTTTATTCCGATTATTAGTTAATAAGGCCTTAGTTTTATAACTCCTGTCTCACCAGCAGGGATCTTTCCTATCTCCGTGGTCCTGTCCCACGGTTTTCAGCGCGGCCCCCGACTTGTGTGCTCTTCGGAGGTCTCAGGCGCGAAGGTTGTGCGGACCCTTCACACTGCCCCCATGTGTAGCCTTAGGTGCGGAGCCCGTCCACACGTCATGTACACCCACGTAGCTCCTTGAGGGCACGGCCGGTGTTAATCTCCCGACGGCCGCGTGCCGTCGGGTTAGTATCACCGGCCGGACGTGTTACCGCTGACGGAGCCCCGGTGTAATCAACCCGAAGTCCCCTGAATCCACGCTGACTCCGTTGAGGCAGCGTGTGCTAAAGCGGGGAGCCACAGGCGGTTATTCCTGTGGTGGGGGCATAAAACCGGGGTGTCACGTGGTGAACGGTTTACCCATGCGGACAAGCAGTGGAGATCGGAGGGTAGCTCCTCTGAAGTACGCCTTGAGGTCAGTCATGGAGGGGTCTCCATGGCGGCACAGACCGTGGAGATTTTGGTGTCTTTTATCCTTTGACCCCCGGATGGCAGGCTGACGCCGACAGTTCCGGATGGGGGTCCAAATAATCATGTCTCCGCGCAACCCCTCTTCCTTTGACCCTTTCTTGGTTTTGACTTTGGCATGTGACGGGAAAACGATAAAGGACCTTAGCCCATTTTATATAAAACGAGAAGTCGACAGAATATGTGGCCCGGTTAAGAACGCGACCAGAGTTCGAGACGGTACGCTGTTGATCGAAACCAACACGGCAGACCAGACCCAGAAACTTTTAAAGGCGAGTTTGTTGGGCTCCTACCCAATTCGGGTAGCCCCACACAAATCGCTCAACACATGTAGGGGAGTTGTCACCACCTCCAGTCTGGACAATCTGTCGAACGATGAGATTACTACCTGTCTCTCCGACCAGCGTGTGTGTCAGGCTTACCGTCTTACCAAAAAGCAGGATGGCAAGGATGTGCCTTTGCGTACGGTGTTTCTGACGTTCAGAGGAACTAAATTGCCCGAGTATATCTTTTGTGGCTACGAACGTGCCGCCGTACGCCAGTATGTGCCGAACCCCATGCGTTGTTTTAGGTGCCAACGGTTCGGCCATACTAAGACCCTGTGTAATAATCCTGCTATATGTGAGCGCTGTGGTTTAGCAGCCCATGAGGACCCGACATGTACACGGGATCCCCTCTGTGTGAACTGTGAAGGGAAGCATCCATCCAGCTCGCGTCAGTGTGCGAAGTTCTTGGATGAGAAGTGTATACAAGAATTGCGCGTGAAAGAACATCTCACGTTTCCAGAAGCGCGTCGTCGCTTTGAGCAGCTGAAACCTGCTACCACCACAGGTTATGCCTTGGCTGCCCGACGCGCTCCTGCCAGCAGCGTAGCGATCCAGCACGTTCCTGTGTCAGATGCTTCTACACAGACTGACCTACCTGCGAATACCCCTTCACTGTCTCGTGCCACAGCTGCACCTGCTACTACATCTATAGCCGTGCAGACACCAGCTCACAAGACAACTAGCCGAAGCCAGCCTGTTGACAGACCTTATTCTAGGCCTTCTGGTCGCGCCAGCAGTCGCACATCGTCCATGAAGTCCCGCTCCCGCTCTCGTTCAGCGAGCCGCCGGGGATCTTCAGACTCCCGGACGTCGGCGGAGTCACCAGACGATGGCGAATTTAACCTACCCCGTCCGAAGTCGGTTAAGGTAAAGATGAAAAAGAAAAAGATGAAGACGAATCCCTAATTCTTCTTTACCATGGAAATAATCCAGTGGAATGTTAATGGGTTCCGGGCACGTGTTCCGGACGTACAGCATCTCGTTTCGCAACGGTCTCCATCAATCGTCTGTCTACAAGAAACGCACTTGCACCCTAACCACGCATTACAACTTCGTGGTTTTTCGGCATTTAGACATGACTCTGCAGCTGATAGGCGAGCCAGCGGGGGTGTTGCTATCCTGGTGGCGCATGATATCTCTGCCACCAGTGTGCCACTCAACACGCCGCTACAAGCTGTAGCGGTGCGTGTGCAGCTGCAGAGCCTCTGTTTCTCCCTTTGCAATGTCTATCTGCCACCGGTCAGTGTCGTACACACGAACGATCTTCGGGCTCTCTTGGCACAGATTCCGCCACCGCTCATCTTTCTCGGCGATCTGAATGCCAAGCACTCTCATTGGGGCTCCGACATTGACGATGCCCGTGGGTGCCTTGTAGCAGACGTTTGCCATATGTCCGGCCTAGTCATATTAAACACTGGCGTGCCTACTTACTTATCATCTGCCTATGGTACACACTCCGCACTTGACGTTTCATTTAGCAGTCCGTCACTGGTACCTCTACTCGACTGGTCGGTACTTTCCGACTTATTTGGCAGTGATCATTACCCCATTAGCATTCACCTATCGGGCCACAATTCTGTGCCAACACGCTTTCCACACTGGATTATTTCCAAGGCTGACTGGGGGAAGTTTCGTTCCCTCATTCACCTAACCGACGATGGTTTTACCACCATTGACGACATGGTGGAGTATTTTACTTACTCTATCCTTCGTGCAGCGGATTCCAGCATTCCTCGTGGTTCCACTACAGCTCGTCACGTTCCTGTGCCTTGGTGGTCCGAGGAATGCCGTTTGGCTACTAAAGCACGCAAGCGTGCATTGCGTATCTTTACATTACATCCTACTCAGGCGAACTTTGTCGCTTTTAAGCGTGCTCGTGGTAGGGCAAGATTTATACTTCGAGACGCAAAACGCAAATCGTGGGAAAAGTATGTATCTTCTCTTTCCCGTCGAAGTTCGGCGCAAAAGGTGTGGACTGCTGTTCGGCGAATGTACGGCAAGTGTCGCCGGACGATCATCCCCGGCCTTGCCGTACAGGGCTCCCGTTACACCAGCGAGCAGGACATCGCCGACGCCCTTGCCGAGTGTTTTGCCTGTACTAGCCAAACCCAAAGCTATGATAGAGCGTTTTTAGCTATCAAGGAATCTGCGGAGCAGATAGGCCTTAGTTTTAACAGTGCCCAAAGTGAACCGTACAATGCACCATTTACCGAGGCGGAGCTAGCGCATTCCTTGTCCCTAGCAAAGAATTCTTCTCCCGGTCCTGATGACATCCACCGCCAAATGCTGCTTCATCTTCCACCTGCAGCTCTTTCCTTCATGTTGAGCATGTATAACCGCATCTGGCATCAGCAGGTTTTTCCGTCTTCCTGGCGAGAGGGCATTGTCATCCCTATCCCTCGACCAGGAAAAGACCGGACACTTCCCTCTAGCTACCGCCCTATCTGCCTGACGAGTGTCGTCTGCAAGACCTTGGAACGGATGATTAACACTCGCTTAGTGTGGTGGCTAGAGACGAATAACCTGCTGAGCAATGTTCAGTGCGGATTTCGTCGCTATCGCTCCAGTGTCGACAACCTGACGCGCATGGAGGCATACATACAGAATGCGTTTCTCCTGAAGCAGCATGTCGTGGGTGTCTTCTTTGATCTGGAGAAGGCCTACGATACTACTTGGCGCTATGGCATTCTCCGTACTCTACACGGTTATGGTTTGCGCGGTCACTTAGCCGTTTTCCTTTTTAACTTTTTACTCATTCGCCGTTTTCGTGTCCGTATAGGCAACACGCTGTCTCAGGAGAAGATCCAGGAGAATGGTGTACCCCAGGGATCCATCCTCAGTGTCACGCTTTTCGCAGTTGCCATTAATGGTATCACTAGTGTTGTTCGTAGCGGTATCCCGATGTCGCTGTATGTTGACGACTTTGCGATCTACTATCGCTCTTATAGTTTGGAGCACATCGAGCGTCAACTGCAGCTGACCATAACCTCCATCGCCGAGTGGGCATTACGCACGGGCTTTCGGCTGTCCCCTACGAAAACACAGTGTCTACACTTTCACCGACTGCGAGGAGTACACCCTCCTCCTGATCTTCATCTCCGCGACACACGTCTTCCTTTTGTACCGCACCTTAAGTTCTTGGGCCTACACCTCGACAGTAAACTCACATGGGAGCACCATATCCGCTATCTTCGTGCTTCGTGCGATCGTTCGCTTCGGGTACTCAGGGTCTTATCTGGGGCATCTTGGGGCGGCGATCGCACCGTCATGTTGAGGTTGTATGGCTCTCTGGTCCGGTCCAAATTAGACTACGGCTGTTTTATTTATGGCGCGGCGTCTGCGTCTAAACTCCGGCTTTTAGACACAGTACATCACACTGGTATCCGTCTCGCTACTGGGGCTTTCCGCACCAGCAGAATCGATTGTCTGTATGCTGATTCTGGCGAACCTCCACTGTCTGTTCGACGCTCTTTATTACTTTGTTCTTACGTGGCAAGGCTGGCCGCCCATCCAGGTCACCCTTCGTTTCCACCCGTGTTGCGTCCAGACCTCGCGCACCGTTATATGCGAAATACAACTATCTCCCGTCCAAGTGGTATCCGGTTTCGTGAACTGCTTGCTGCACACGCCCTTCGACTGCCAGCCGTAGAGCGGCATTCACGTGGCCGATGTCCTCCCTGGCAACTCCAGCGCGCACGCTTTGACCTGTAGTTGTCGGGCTGTGTTAAGATAGCTACCCCTCATTCCGTGTTTCGCCAACTATTCACGGAACTACTGGGGCGATACCGGACTTCCTGTCCGGTATTTACCGATGGGTCCCAGATGGGTAGTTCGACGGGTTGCGCCTTTATATACAACGGTGACGCTCATACGTACCGCCTACCGGACGCCAGTTCAGTATTTACCGCCGAGTTGTTTGCCATATTTTATTTCCTCCTTTTTATCTCCAGTTCAGGTCCTGGAAGTTTTATAGTTTGTTCCGATTCTTTTAGCGCTCTCCAGGCCCTGCAACAGTTCATCGGCACCTCGGCATTGGTTGTTAAAATCCAGACGTTGATTTCTCAGCTACTGTCTCGCGGATACCAGTTTGTTTTTACGTGGATCCCAGGCCATGTGGGTATTCCGGGTAACGAGGCGGCGGATGCGGCTGCAAAGTCTGCATGTCGCCTTCCGGAGTATTCCACCCGTACGCTCCCCTATATAGATGTGCAGAAATATTTCCGTCGCCATCTATTTGCTCTCTGGCAGGAATCTTGGGAAGCGTTATCTGGCACTCAATTACGGACTATCAAGGACACGGTACAACCCTGGCATACCAGCTGCAGGAATTCCAGGCGGGAAGAAGTGGTTTTAACCCGCCTGAGGATAGGCCATACCCGAGCCACGCATGGACACCTTTTGCGTGGTGATCCGGAGCCTGTCTGTACGACGTGTAATATTCCAATCTCCGTCGCACATGTCCTTCTTGATTGTCCGCAATACGCTCGTGAGCGCCAGTCTGTTGGCCTGGGCCTTACACTGTCGTCAGTTTTAGGCAACGACCCAGTATCTGTGAATACAGTGCTGCGGTTTTGTTCCAGAATTGATTTTATGAAGCAAGTGTAAGGATATTTTATTTTAGAGATTTTAGCTTTTTAGATGGCCGTATTTTTGGGTTTTTTAACGTTTTAGTGTTTTTTACTTTGTAGCAATTTTAAGTTTCTGTTTTTAGCATTTTAAATGAAACATTTTAATAGTTGTTTAGAGGTTTTTTATCTATTTTAACCGTAGATTTTTAGTTTTTAATGGGAGATGTTTTAACACTTGACGTAATGTAATTTTACTTCTGGACTCGGGGCCCTAATGACCAAGTTGTCGACGGGCCCTTAAACCCGACACACTCACTCACTCAGCACACAATCGCCGTAGGAAATTTGAGTGATTGCCAATGCATTTATCTTTTCATTGTTAATAAGAATTGCTGCCCTCTTCCTCCCGTTGCCTTCAGTATATTTTCTTAATGTTATAGGTATTCCTGCCAATTTATTATTAACAGTGTAAGGTTCTTGTATAAAAATAACATCCACGTGGTTTTGTATTAAAAGCTGCACCAGATTATTAGTTGCAGTTCTGGAGTGTTGTAAGTTCACTTGATAACATTTTAGAGATTGGTTGTTCATCTTGCTAATAATCTGTGTTCTCTTGGTATCGCCTTAGTGCTGCTCGAAGACTGGGACAATTACTGTCAAGTGCAGAATGCTTTTCGTCGATAGTGCTATCCTTGTTATATTTCTTAAAGGTGATACAGTTAATACATTTATAATCGTCAGAGCTTGCTTTACAATCCTTTAACGCGTGGTTTTCGGAGCACTTTGGGCAGGTTAAATTACCCTTACAGTCATTTGCCTGATGATTAAACTTGGAACATTTAAAACAACGACTAACCTTTATATAATCATCCCAGCTGCACATGCTCCATCCCAGTTTCAACTTCCTTCCCAGTATTTCTTTACGGGCTTCGGAACTTACTTCTAATACCATGTTCTTGTTTTGTCTCTTATCTCTGAAGCCAAATTTTGGCACCATATTTTGTTCATATTTTTCCAGAGCTTCATTTTGTGTAGCGAGGGACTTGACTACAGTCTCCACTGTCATTTCCTCTGGAACATTGAAAATTATTATCCTGGGATTTCGCTTCTTGGTTAGGCTAGCTTCAAGTTCTTCGCCACATTTGTCATTTATATTTTGACAAATAATATCGGCCTCTCTCTTGTTACTTGATTCAATCAAAAGGTGCCCACTTTTTAGAGTTTTAAAAGAGTTAACTCCGACCTTTATCTCAACAGTATTAACTTTAGCTTTAACCAACGTTCTCATATACTCCACACTCTGGTTGTTTTTACTTTTAATGATCAATTTAATTGGCTTAGATTGCCCGTCTACTGTGCAGTTAGTATTTCGCTTCCCTGATGGTCCTGCAGAGCGCCGAGTAACTCTGCCGATCTTGTATATTAGGCCAAGCTCGAGTATCGTCCAACGACAAGCTATGGGACATAGATGCTCCGCCAAAAAATGGCTTCATAGTTGCAATATGAGTAGGCACACTACTGGATTTATCTTGCAGTTTATCTTGGCAAGATTTGAGATTAACACGCAGTTTATTAACTTCAATTTCCTTTTCGGAAAGAGTATTCTTAATATTGTGCAGCACTTTTCTTATGTTACTTACAGCTTGGACGATATCCTGTTTTAGATCTAGCCTCAAATTTTTACTCATCTCAGTCACATTTAATAGTTTCTCAGAGGCACTCTCCACAATTTGTTCATCCTCTTTCTCCATCTTCGCCTTTGGAAACCACAAGCTCTTCTTTTGATTAAATTAGCTGAGAAAACTAACCTTTAGAATCACTTAAATTCTCAAAACAAGGCCTCCTAGAACCTTTGTAATAACACTATTCCACAGTACGAATTTTATTACTGAATTTCTAAACAAATAACGCAAATCACTCAATCCCCACTTCCACCTACAACAGTGCAACACATCAATATTCTAAATAACGAAATGAAACCAATTTTAATACTAAATAAAAAGTGGAAACACTTAAATACGGAGATAACTTGTACACAAAAGATTCTGCAGTACTTCTGCGTCCTTGCTACCTCTGTATGTATGTATATATTTTCTGCGAATGGGTATTACCCGGTGGCAGAGTTAAATGTACAAATTAAGGTTACAAACAAAGTGCACAAACAATAGTAATACAATCATAATACAATAAAGAACAATAATAAAAATATAGATGAAATGCATTAAATACTAATTAACACTCATTAATTAATTATCCTGTCAGTATAACCAATTTAAATTTAGCATTAGTATTCACCATCAGTTCAATAAATGTCAAAAATACACGTGCGTAACTTTATAGTAAATCACACAGCATTTACTTGATTTACGATATTTTTCGAAAATTTCTTCACAGATAAAGGACAGCCCTGAAAGACTGCTACAGGTAATTCATTCCATTCCTCAATGGTTCTATTGACAAAGGAGAACTTTCCTACGTCGGTTCTGTGCCTTCTACCTTTAATTTTATACAAATGATCCTTTCTTCCGTAATATGTAGGGTTGTCCAATCTTTCACTAATACCCACCCATGCATTTGAACCACGATATGCTTGAAATAATGCGCATAACCTCTGCCTCTTACGCCGGACTTTTAGAGGCTCCCATTCAGTCTCCTCCCCTTTTTAGGCCCAAAAGATTTACCTCGTTTTATAAATTTTATAGCCCTTCTCTGTATTCTTTCTAGCGAATCAATTTGACTAAGCCTATATGGGTCCCAACATACTGCTCCATATTCCATAATCGGCCGCACCAAAGATTTGTAGGCAATTTCCCTGGACCTTCCGCTCCCCTTTTTCAGTACCCTCATTAAGAAATGTAACGCTTTCCACGCTTTCCTGGATGTAGAATTTACCTGGTCGTCCCACCCAGCGTTACTCGCCAGGTACACTCCCAAATACTTGCAGCTATCTACCTGCAGAATTTTTTCTCCTCCCATGTGATAGTTATGAAGAATTTCCCTCTTAGATCTTCTAAATGCAATGGACTTACTTTTCTTAGCATTAATCGTCATCTTATTTGTAGCAGCCCAATTACTAATTTCATTTAAATCACCCTGAAGCAGAGACTCATCTGTGGCATTCCGAATTTTATTATAGATAATGCAATCGTCTGCAAACAGTTTTATCTGACATTTAATATTTGCACTTATATCATTAACAAAAATAAGAAAAAGTAGCGGACCCAGTACTGAGCCTTGGGATACTCCCGAACACACTGTGCCTCTCTCGGAGATTTCTTTACCTACTTTTACCTGCTGTGTTCTCCCATCCAAAAACGCTTTGACCCATAAAACCACTCGTTTGTGTATTTCTGTGCCAGCTAGTTTCCCAATAAGTAAATTATGTGGCACTATATCAAATGCTTTAGAAAAGTCTATTACCACTGCATCAGTTCTTCCTCCTGCGTCCACTTCATCTGCTAAGTCTTGAAATAAGGAAGTTAATTGACTTTCGCACGAGTACCCAGGTCGAAACCCATGTTGCGCTTCCTTGTTATCCACCTACTCTCTGCCTTATATTGATGTGCAGCGGTACTTCCGTCGTCTTTTATCGATTTGGCAGCAGTCATGGGAAGCATTGGCTGGCACTCAATTGCGGATAATTAAGGACAACGTACAACCCTGGATGACGTCATGCAGGGATTCCAGGCGGGCAGAAGTTATTTTCATCCGCTTAAGCATAGGTCACACGCGAGTCCCTCATGGACACTTGCTTGGTGACCCGGCACTTGTCTGTCCGATGTACGGTATGTATAACATGTTCTACTTGATTGTCCACGATACACTCGTGAGCACCAATCCCTTGGCCTGGGCATTACGCTGCGCTCAATTCTTGCCGATGGCCCCGTACCTATAGATACGGTGCTGCGGTTTGTCTCTGAAATTGGGTTTGCGAAGCAAGTTTAACCTGTATTTTATCTTTGGGAGCATTGTGGACCTTTAGTGCGTTGTTTTATTTATGTTTACCTTTTTAGCGTTTTAACTTCGGTATTCCACTTTCACCTTTTACTCTTTTAATTGTTTTACGTATCGCATTTTGAGTCTTTAACCTACCATACTGGACTATGTTTGATTGTTTTAACTCTTTACTGTTTTAACGTTAGCTTTTTAACGTTTCAACTGTTTTCACATTCACTTTTAAGACTGTTCCTCTTTTTCATTTTGTTTTAGCTTTCGCCTTTTAACTACATAAGCTTGTGAATGTTTTATACCTTAAACTTTGACCTCGGGCCCAGTGACGTAGTTGTCGATGGACCTTTGAATTTCACTCACTCACTCACTCACTCACTCACTCACTCACTCACTCACTCACTCACTCACAATTCCTTCTGCGATTACTTTTAAACAATGATCTCAGTTTATTATTTGGTTTGTAAAGTGACATTTAATTACTCCAATTATATGGACTATTTCACTTTACAAGGGGTATTCAAAATGTCTTGCAAGTGTCATCTCAAAGTCCAAGTTACTTATGGAATTCGAAAATTTATCCTCACAATCCTTCAAAGTACTCTCATTTCTCTCCACTCAATTACCGACGGTGCATATATCGAAAGCAGTGCGGTACAAAGGTACTGTCAACAGAGCTAAATTTATTATCAGAGCAAGGTCCTGCACTCGTTTAAAAGATTTCCAAAAATGCAACAACCATAAGTTTGCGGAGGCCCCTTCGTAATATGTACCTTTATCCTTATCCTAACTTGAAAAGACTAATGTCAATTAACTTTACGCTCTAAGGACCCAGGGTACATGTGGGCATAATTTGATACATTTTAGTCATGCTTCTTCCCATATGACCTACCCAGATTAAAGAGGTTAACCTTAAAAAGGACCCAAAAGCTGTCGACGGGCCCATAAATGCCACGCCTAAAAGAGAAAAAAAAAAAAAAAAAAAAGGAAGAAAGAAAACCTCTATCGATTCTGCCGGAGTACTGACATAATAAAACTCAATTTTGATTTTTATACTTTCCAGAGGGGAACTGTAACGCTTCAGTGTGTTAAGTTTTATGTGGATCACCATTATCCACAAACTGAGACTGCATTAGCTTGGAGTTATGAAATTGAATGAATCCTTAGCGTGTATTGCATTCGTTCGCCGAAGTGTAAACTTACCAGAAAGAAAATGACGTGATCCACTACAGTTAAGCTAGAGGCTAGAGGCTGTTATATCTATTAGCAGCATTAGTGGGTTAGCTGTCCACCAAAACCTCTCTCGCATCACAGTCCGGTGCCTTAACTCCGGCTTTCATCTAAAAACAAGTTGGCAGACGCTTCGGGAGATACTCGTGAACTGTAGCTGTCTGTTTAAAGGCTTTGCTTAGAATAAGCAGAACTGTGTGTATCTCTCAGACGAACAGTGCATAAAGGATTTCAGATAAAAAAAATATGTGATTCTCACACATGACTTTCTCAACTCTTGTACTAACTACAAACACTTATTCCTCTTTTCTCATGTCAGTCAAGGTAAACATTGGCAGAAATTATTGCTAGTATTCTTGTAGAGAAATTAGGGAATATGAGAGAAAATCCAGTGCTTGAATTGCTGTCCTATTTTAGAGTTGTCACAAAGACACGCCTGCTAATGTATTTGTAGAAAAGACAATTTTAAATATGAATGATAAAGGATAAAAAATCGTATAATGTAAAAATATTTGATAAAGTACAATGTACAAAATTATTATAAAATTTGGAAATAGGACAGCTAACCATTTTAGAATTATTTATTTATTATATAGGCGATTGTGTAAAATGTACAAGAAATCACGGATATCTTGTAAATCTATATCTTCTAAAACGCTTAATTGCAATTCAAAACGTCGGAATAAATTAACGCTAAATTTAGTCATCACTCCACGGGCACCAAAAGGTAGACAAATCACTTCCCAATTTGAAATTTTGTACATGTCTCTTAAATAAGAAATGCAAGTCTCATAATGTAGGATTTTTCCGTCATTCAACCTCATTAATTTGGTCTTCAGCTAGGAGTATTCTCTATTTCCGGAAGCCCGGAAGTATGAATAAGAGAGTCGATGTGCTTGAATTTAATGTAGTAACAAAAATAATCCAAACGCAAAGATTAACACCAATGTAAGCAACTGAATACCAATGTTCTGGAGCAATTGTCCCAAGGATAAAAAACCATGGATATAACTTTGGATGTTAAAGGCGGGATATAGATTTTTGAGTTATGCTGTCTGCAACCTGATACACACACAGACACACATAGGGACCTGTTTCTAAAAATTCTTTTTTGGATTCAGGGGGCCTCAAATATGTTACGGTGAAATCTCGACATCTAATTTTTGGGTGGAATACAATACATAGTAGAGAAAGTAAAAATAAAAGAACAGCTCGGTAGTAAAAATGGAACTATTGTCCGGAAAGCGGTGCTGATGAACCTCTCCATTATACACGAAACTACATCCTGTAACACCCCAACCTGGGATCCATCGGTAAATACCGGAGTGTAAGCTTGGTCGTTTTGCGAAGCAAGGTATTTCTTGCGTATTACTTCTTGTGGGTAACCGAAATTACCACTTGTTAGAGGTTAGGAAAGAAAATCAAATAAATTTATGTTTCCTTTATTAATTAATAACAGCAGTTTAATACTGTGGTATTGCACAGGTTTCTAATGGAATGTTTGACAAGTTTCGTTTCTAAACGCAGAATTGCATATTTAATTAGCAATAGCTTTTACTGGAAGCAATTTTGAAAGTGCAAACTGCTTGTGCGGGATCATGAATGCAGTGCGGAGTGAGGGAAGAATGACGTTGTGTGTGAAGTTTTGAATTGAGGGAAATTCCAGCCTTGCATTTTTTCGTTTTTTTTCACGGGTCGCACAGGCGAACAGTGTTCGGATATATACCTTACATCCCCCAAATCACTCCTTTATATTTCATTCGTTTCATTCTATCTCTAGTCTTTTCAGGTTGTAAGAGTCGGCGAAGTCGCTGGTAGGATGCGCTGCGGTAGAACTTGCGCTCTGGACATTATGGTTTTCGGCTTGAGGAAGGCCCTGTGTTCAACTGGCCCCTCGCCAGGGGAGGTGGTGTGCTCTCTGTGATGATCTGAAACTCCGTCGGGCTGAAGACCTCCCAGCATCTGTTAGGGACTCACCGTAGTAGTTCTGCCTGTGATGCGTTCTGGCCACCTGTTCATTACTATGTAGTCTTTTGTGGTAATTGCCTGGAAATTTAACATATAATTTCCCAATTTGTAACATCTGCTGTCTCATTCTTGCCGATACTTCAGCCACGTGATGTACCGTCACCTTTTCCCGTGGGCCAGTTCTAAAATGTAGACGGAAATGTTTATTAAATTCTTCAAAAGTCATTAGATCAGAAATATTTTGCTGATATAAGTTTTCAGTTATTTCTTCATTAGATTGTCCACTAAAGGTATATAAAATCATGAGCGGAAGTCTTTTTTTTCCGTAAGCTCCACTTTTATAGGTTCATCAGATAATGCTGGATGGTTCGTAATTTTGTCAAAATCTTGGCTATCAGTTTCCAAGACCAGTTTATAGTTGTGCGAATATGCTTTACTTTTATTTTATCTTTTGCTGGATGCAATTTTTTGCTGACAACTTGTACTTCCGGCACACTTTGTCCATTCGTTGCCGAGATAAAAACGGTGTGTCCTTTCTTTTCGATTGTTCTATTAAGTTGGATTTCTTTTTCCGGTCGTGCAGGTTTGGTTAGCGCTTGCGCGTAAGTAAAACTATAGGCATCTGTTGTGACTATTGTTCTTTTCACATCATCTAACGAGAAAATCAGGATAAACTCATAATTTCACGCTCCCTATGTGTTAGAGTATATCTAGTCTACTCCCATGGTTGAAGAGATTCCTTTAAAAGAAATATGGGCAGTTTTACATTGTTTATATACTGCAATTACGTACGCAATGTAGTAAAAATATCAACATTTACTCACATGAAACGTTTCCACCAGTTAAATAGTGCTAGTTTAAGGACCTGTATTACGATTTCCGATTACAAGCCACGGTTTATTGTTCAGTTGTCGCTAACTGTTGGTTAGGCTCGATGCTAACTGCGGAGCCAGTCATCTATCTAGCTCGCATCAGTGTGCGTTGTTTTTAGTTTTTGGTGGTTTTTTTAATTTTAGAAGTTTTATACCATTTTAAGCTTTTTATCCTATACATTTTACGGCTTTAATTGTTAATTTCTTACCCATCTTTGTAATTCTACTTTTACCTCTGTGAGTGTTTTGGCCTTTCTTGTTTAATTATGGGCCCAAATGACCTCGTCGACGGGCCCTTAAACCCTACACACTCGTCCGGTGCCATTCCGCTCTCTTAAGAGACGCTCTGTGGCTAACAAGGTTACAGGAGACATTCTAGCCAGAACTGGTAAATGCCTTGACAGAGGTGGTATGATATGCGCTGGTAATCCGAATCGCAACCTTGCGCTGCCCGCTGGGGAGCCTTGTGGTATGGAGCTTTCTGTGGTATAGAGCAAGATAGATGACACAACTGAGAAGAAAAATCTTCGACTGCTTTCCTTAGAGCCTCCAATATTCGACATGATTCTACTCAAGTGAGCCACAGCCACGCTGGGCTTCGTAACGGTGGATAGCACGTGAGTACCATATACATGTTGCGATCTAGATGTATGCCGAAATATTTTAGGGAATCCTGACTGGGTCACCAAAGTTCCAAGCTGAAGGTGGATTGCTTGAACCTTTCGACCACCCACCAGAAGTACCGCTTCATTCTTATGTGGCGCCAATTCTAATCTCTTGTCGGTCAGGAGACGATCTAGGGCAGCTAGAGCTTCATTAGCAGCTAGTCCCAAAGAGGCTACATCATTAGCAATAACAGTGAGTGCGAGGTTGTCAGCATAGGCCGTGAGAGTGACCTCTGGGGGCATAGGTAATCTCAGAATCCCATCAAAATACACGTCCCATATGGTGGCCCTTAAGTACGAGCCCTACAGGACACCACATGGCATGTACATTTGACTATGACTGCCCACTAGCAGCAGCCGATTGACCAAGTAGCTGGCCAGCAGGTTATATAGGTATGGAGCTATCCGCCGGGAGCTAAGCTGCGATAGAATGCCTCCTTACGGTGCAGAGTTGGAGGCATTTCGGAAGTCGAGAGTTACGAGAGCACATTTGGGCCGTTGTCCGCGAGGCTGAGAATGGACCCGCTCCACGAGTTCCTTCACTGTACCCAGGGCGGAAAGGGTGGACCGTCCTGCTCGAAAGCCGGGCTGTGCATCAGCAAATCCACCGGTGCGTTAGATTTCAAGGATGACTCGTCCCAGTGGCAGACGTTCAAACATTTTACGCAACACATTGAGCAAACAGATCGGTTTATATTTGTTAGTTCTGTGTTCTCGATAAGGTTTCTCCAACAACAAAACGCGCGCCAGCTTCCACTCAGACGGGAAATTTCCAGTCCTGAAGAGGTGGTTAAACACTTCCAGACATCGGTTAGGATAACTCCGGAGGATTGCCTACACCACTGGAGGGGTCAGACCGTCCGGTCCTGGGACTCTGTTGTCCCGAATTTTGGCCATAGCTTCGGTCAATAGTGACTGGAGGTATCTCATCTGGAGTTACAGGGTGCTTAGCCCAGGAGATAGAAGCATGTGCCGGAAAGAAAGTTCGAGCTACCTCTAACTACGGTCATCTGTTAACTGGGCCGGTGAAGATACTCGGAGGCTCTTGGTAGCAAGCTTATAGCCCCGGCCTCAGAGGTCAGCGTCAAGTTCATTGATAACTGCCTGCCAAACAACTAGTTCGGCTTCATTTATTGCTTCCTTGAAAAGTGTCCGGCTTGCGCGGTACTACTCCGAGCATAGACGTTTACGGTCCTCATCACCTCTCCTATTCGCTTGAGCCATTGCTCGTCTCGCCCGTAGAGTTTGTCAGCATTTGACAGCAATATCGGCAGACCGCCAGGCTTGCGAAATGGCCTGGTCGGTTTTCGAAGAAACGTAATGTCACTGGTTTGCTGAGTAACCTGGAAAAACTTCTGAGTCGTAAGGGTCCCTGTGTCATGAGCAATCAGTAGGTGGCCCAATTCCTCAACCATTTCGACAACGCCATTCAGCGAAACCCGCCAGCCGATACGCGAGGAGCTGTCCGAAAGAGGACTAGCTACAGCGATATCGAACAAGATGTACTGGTGGTAGCTGAGCATCCGTTTCCAGAACTTCCCAATGGAGAACCCTCTGAGAGGGTGTGGATACTGAAAGTGAGGTCGATAAAGGACATACTATCACGTAGTACAAAGGCGGGAGCTATTCCTTGTTTATGCACAATTAAATCGTCTTCGGCCAGCCATTCAGCCAATTCGCGGCCTCTGCGTCCTCAACTGGTGAGCCCCATAAAGGTGATTTGGCACTAAAATCACCACTCTCAATGATTCAGAAGAATGGTAGGGGCAGTGGTAGAAAATAAAAGCTGCAAGTCCTGAATAGCCAGAGTGTTAGAGGGCGGTTTGTAGGCTGCTAAAACGGCGAGCAGTTGGCCATTTTTACTTAACCACATAAGGTAATTCTATGGTACTGACCTTTATTTTATTTAACTTGATTCCTGTTAAATGTGGCTGTACTACTAAACCCAGTAATTACACTCTCTGCACCTGCAATCTGTTTTGGAAATACTGCACAAATGTTCTGCGCACACTGTCTCGTACATGATTTCCAACATGCACTTCCTGAAGCGCTGTCAGTATTTCCTCCCCTTGCACATATACCTCAAACTGGCGATGGGTATGTGCCTCAACTGGAGGAAGATTCTCGTTATTTGCTGGTGCTGTATTGTGAAGCACAGCATACACAACATTTATGTTCTGGACCCAGCTGACATTTGCCTGGATTCCCTAAGACAGAACAGGAAATCTTGCTTTAAGCATACCATATCACCTTTCCACAACATTCCTGGTTCGAATTTGCGATACATTGTACAACTGCTCCTTTGGTAGCTGCGGAGCAGCTTGCAGGGGAGGAAGAAGCTGTGGGCCTACTGCATATGCAGAATCACACCACACTGTTTCCTGGTTCATTATTTTCCAGCCGATTCGTCTGGAATGACTGAAAATGGTGGTCATGGCCACCGTGCCACAATGTCTCGGATCACAAGGTCCGCGTCTAGTAATGTCTGCACGTTAAAGGAAAAGTATCCTTTTCTGTTGCCCCCTCCGAAGGAGTGTCGCCTTGCCGTGGCGGAGGGGCTCAGTACCTGAACCAGACGGCCTACTAAGTGTTCTTTCGACTACTGGTAGGCAAGAGGTGAGGGGAAGCAAAGAACATTCCAAACGGGTAGATGGGGCTCGGTAGTCTTGGTCGACAACTCATCTAGGAGAAGAGGACTCCGAAATCAAACTCCCCCAGGGGCTCCTACTACGGTAGGTACGGGTTTGGCGTACCCGGGGCCCCGAGCCATACTCTCGATTGGGTTCCTCCAAGAGGTGAGAGAGCATATGCCAAACGCCCAATCAACTTTGGTCCACTTTTGTGTTTGACCTCCCACCTGTTACCTCCCTGTACACAGTCTGATGGATAACCTACGCGCGGGTGACGCAAGGGGTGACTGGGTAATCGCGTAAGTCCCAGCCCCTGGTTATCATGTAGGATCTGTGTGCGTATCCGCTGATAAAGGTCAGTCCCGGGGAGGGGCCATTGCATGAGCTGATGCACTCCTGAAGGCGATTGGGTCCCTCTGTCTATACATTGGGAGGTGAGACCCTAGGGTGAGCAAGGTCCAGGCCAGGACTCTCACCTAAGCCGGGGTGGCGCCCAGGATGTGAGCATGCCATCGGAGACATTTGCAATGGTGGAGGATATAATCGCAATGAGTACATCCAAAACTCAAAAAAACAAACATTTTAAAGTAAGTGAAAAGGAAGTAGCAGAGTTGAGTGGTCCTCGCTACTTAGTTATTACAAGAAATGAGGAAGGTAAAACATTTAGGTCGGTGAATCCATTCGCTATACAGAAGGGTCTTGATAAGATAGCTGGCCCCGTGAAGAACTGCACGAGATCTCGGAACGGCACGCTGTTGGTTGAATCCAATTCAGCAGCACAGGCAGCTACTATATTAAAAGCCAACATGCTAGGCAGCTATCCGGTGCATGTAGAGATGCACAAAACGTTGAACTCCTCTCGCGGCGTTGTCAACACACGCGCATTGGACGATATGTCCAATGATGAAATTAAGGAGAACCTCGCAGATCAGGGTGTGATATCTGTTTATCGGGTTCAGAGAAAAGATGGAGGCGAATATCTGCCTACCCGTACCCTCTTCCTTACCTTTAATCGGGTAGATCTCCCGCAAAGGATAAAGGCTGGGTACGAGGCCATTGAAGTAAGACCTTACATTCCGAGCCCGCTTAGATGTTACAAATGCCAGCGCTTTGGTCATACAAGTGACACGTGCAGTGGTAGAGCTACCTGCGTAAACTGTGGAGGCATCGCCCATGACGATGACTGTACATCACCTCCCAGTTGTATTAACTGCAGGGGAGAACATCCAGCAAACTCCCGAGAATGTCCGCGCTATATGGAGGAAAGAGCTATCCAGGAGATCCGGGTTAGAGAGAAGGTGTCCTTCTCAGAAGCCCGAAAGCTCTTACGTTTGCGCCAGCCCACTATCCCGAGCTCCGGTACCTATAGCTCGGTTGCAGCTAAAGCAGTACCATGTCGGGAAATCGCAACTCAAACTAGCGATATAAATGGGGCAACAATCTCAGAAAAAATTCTTGTAGCCAGGTCACATCCAAAGCCTCAGACATCACCTAAGTCCGCCAGAGCATCTACAAGCACCGCAGTTCAATCCAGCAGACCAGGAAGGTCACCAACAAAGAAGCCGACCTCGACAAGTAAACCGATTGTATACGATGCTTCACCGATCAAGTTTAAGACCGAGTATAAAAGATCCGATTTCCTCAAGGCAAGCAAGGTTTCTCCCAAGCCATCAAAGGGAAAGAAAAAGCCATCTCCTAGGAGATCCTCTTCAGAGGGATCCTCTGGTATGGCTACAGACCGGCAAATGTCATCTTCGCCGGTCCCCATTAGCAACCGGTTCGAGACACTCGAACCCAAGTTTGCTATGGGAAGACGCACGTCCTCGGCAGAGGACATGGAACTAGAATCTGCCCACACTGGAAGACCCCCAGTGGAAAAGAGGCGCGAAAAAGCGTCCGAAAAGAACGTCAGCCCAAGAGAGAAAAGGGCTAAATTAGTTCGACAACCGCCTGCTCCAAAGTAATGAAGAGTTACCTTGGAATTACCTATCCCATACACAATGCAATATGACTATCCTACAATGGAACGTACGTGGCATTCGAACTCAAAGGCCAGAACTTGAGCTCTTGCTCAAAGAAAACGAACCTCTGATCGTGTGTTTGCAAGAGACTAAGCTGCGTCCTGGAGACGCTTTCCATCTAAGGCGATACACCCCAGTACGGTGTGATGTTACACCAGAAGAGGGTGTACCGGCACATGGCGGCGCTATGATACTTGTCAGAGATGACGTATATATGCAAACTCTACCTTTGCACTCTGATATACAATCAGTTGCTGTATGGATTAAACTGCCAAACATACATTTCACCATCTGTAATGTTTATCTGCCTCCGTCCCATGACTTCTCGCACATTGATTTAGAAGATCTAGTTTCCCAGTTGCCAACACCGTTTCTGTTGGTGGGAGACTTCAATGCGCACCACCCACTTTGGGGTTCAAGTCGCGCTTGTGCGAGAGGTGAACTCATTTCCGATTTCTTGGACAGTCACAACCTAGCTCTCCTCAATACTGGAGAGCCTACATTCATTTCGGACTCCCACAGCACCTTCTCACACCTTGATCTTGCAGTTTGTTCACCTCAGTTGGCAGTCTCCTTACAATGGAATGTCATCTCTGATTTACACTCTAGTGACCACTTCCCATGTCTTATTAGTCTCTTGACGCAACATACACACTCCACACGTATGCCCAGGTGGCGTTTGGACCATGCCAACTGGAACCTTTACACCCAGTTGGCTGTCTTTACCTACAACGAGCATGACTCAGTAAATACTTTGGCGCAGCATCTCACGGAGACGATTCTCTCTGCTGCTGAACAATCGATTCCGCGGTCGACTACACACCCCCGTCGATTTCCCGTCCCCTGGTGGACGGAAGAATGTCGGAATGCCATTCGTGCTCGAAGGCGTGCACTTAGGGTTTTCCAACGTCACCCTACTTTGGAAAACCTGATCGAATACAAGAAAATGCGCGCCAGGTCCAGACAAGTCATTAAGGATAGCAAAAAGTCATCATGGAGCAAATTTGTAGCTTCATTTAACCGACACACACCTTCCTCGGTTGTGTGGGATAGATTAAGGCGTGTTGCAGCTAAAACGACCCAAATACCAATAGCGGGACTAAAAACAGCCACAGGAGCTGTTGTTGATTCATTTGAAGTGGCCAATACCTTTGGCAGTGCTTTCGCACAAGTGTCTAGCTCGGAAAACTACTCCCCTGAGTTCCTTCCATTTAAAACTCAGGTGGAATCTCAAGGCTTCACGTTTCGTTCTAGAAACGTAGAAGATTACAATCGCCTTTTCACCATGGCGGAGCTGGAGCATTCACTGAAATCTTCGCGATGTTCAGCACCAGGACCGGACGGTATTCATGTACAAATGTTACAACAGCTCTCTCCTGAAGGTAAGGCATTCCTGCTCGAGGTCTATAATCGTGTTTGGGTTGACAGTATACTCCCAGAAAATTGGCGGGAGGCCACCGTTATTCCCATCTTGAAGGCTGGGAAGGACCGTCATCTTCCCTCCAGCTATCGTCCTATTTCCCTCACCAGTTGCGTTTGCAAGGTGATGGAACGCATGATCAATGGACGATTGGTATGGTGGTTAGAAAGTCGTAACCTACTGACTAACATCCAGTGTGGTTTTCGACGACGCCGTTCAACTGTTGACCATCTTGTGTCAATATCGACACAGATAATGGACGGCTTTATGAAGAACTGTCAAACCGTTGGCATATTTTTCGATCTTGAGAAGGCTTATGATACGTGCTGGCGAGCAGGGATTCTACGTTCCCTGTATGCCTGGAATATGCGTGGACGCCTACCACTTTTCATTCAGGAGTTTATGAAGGACCGCTTTTTCCGAGTAAGGGTCGGCTCGGTTTTTTCTAATTCTTTTGTTCAGGAGGAGGGAGTACCTCAGGGTTCGGTGCTAAGTGTCACGCTCTTTGCTATAGCAATTAACTCCATCTGGAAATGTGTTCCACCTGGAGTTTCGTCATGCCTATTCGTAGACGATTTTGCTGTCTATTGCACTTCTCAGCGCACGGCGTTCTTACAACGGCGCCTGCAGCAATGTTTGGACAACCTTAGAGAATGGAGCATGAAAAACGGCTTCCGTTTCTCAACTGAGAAGTCAATCTGCGTTAATTTCTGGCGCCGTAGGAGACGATTACCACCTTCGCTCCGATTTGGTCCAGATGAACTTCCCTTCGCAGAAGAGACGCGCTTCCTGGGTTTGATCTTGGACAGGAAGCTTAGTTGGTCGTCGCATGTTGCACAGCTAAGAGCGAGATGTGACCGTTCCCTAAATATTATGCGAGTACTGAATGGCAAATCGTGGGGAGCGGATCGGACAATTTTGTTGCGAATATATCGCGCATTAGTCCGATCCAAGCTAGACTATGGGTGTATTGTTTATTCGTCAGCACGACCATCTGTGCTGAGAAGATTAGATGTGGTCCATAATAGGGGCATCCGCATTGCAACAGGAGCTTTTCCAACAAGCCCAGTGGTGAGCCTTTACGCCGAGTCCGCAGAACCTCCTCTGCATTATCGGCGTGAGATTCTCTTGGCAAATTATGGTTGTGCGCTTAGATGTATGCCTAAGCACCCAACGTTCGCTTCTTTTTTCACCACCACGCTAAGAGAACGATATAGAAATAGCTCCCTTAATCCAAAGCCTGCGGGGTTCCGTTTCCAAGAGCTCCTAGTGAAGCTTGGAGTGGAACTGCCTGTGATGTTCGCCAAGGGCGAGAGACTTTACCCCCCTTGGCTATCTGGTACGCCCCATGTAGATCTTGGGATGACCATACACCAGAAGTCCACGATGCCTATTTCAAGTATCCGCACGTGTTTCTTAGAATTTTTGTCAGGCTACACTGGCCGTCGATGTATTTACACCGATGGGTCAAAGGGCTCCAACGGTGTTGGATGTGCTTACGTTTATGGAACCGAACCATATACATTCGGTTTTCCAAATAGCACCTCCATTTTTACTGCAGAGCTTTATGCAATTTATCGAGCCGTTTTGTATGTTCGCCGTCGTAAATTAGGTGACTGCCTGATTTTGAGCGATTCCCTTAGTGCACTGCAGAGCCTTTGTCAGTTGTACAACCCCCACCCTATTGTACAACGTATCCAGGATGCCCTCCATGTTTTACACGCTTCTGGCGTTGACGTGGTGTGTGCATGGATTCCTGGTCACGTAGGTTTGCCGGGGAATGAAATGGCAGATTTAGCAGCAAAGACGGCAACTACAGAACCCAGAATTATCATCTCACGTGTTACTTCGGAAGACTTTAGGCTTGAAGTGCGGAGAGCGGTGCTGTCGTCCTGGCACGACGAGTGGTCAGCTCTCCGCGGTAATAAGCTTAGAGAAGTGAAAGAGCTTCCGATAAACTGGGTAACTTCCTGTCGCACATCTCGTCGCGAGGAGGTTAGTTTGGCTCGATTAAGAATAGGGCACTGCAATTTTTCGCACGGTTACCTATTTAAAAGGGACCCTGCTCCTCTATGTCCGCTGTGTGACAACGTTTTGTCGGTTCGCCACGTGCTCCTAGAGTGTTACTCTCTAGCGCACCTTCGGGATTCTCTGCAGCTGCCTGCCAGACTTGCAGAGGTCCTAGCGGACGACAAAACAGCGGTTGATAGAGTTTTTAATTTTTTAGCGCAGTGCAATATAAATTTGAGGATTTAAATTTTTAATTATGTTTCTGATTTTGGACATATTTATCACCTTGTTTCATATCTGGCATTACCACTGCTTTTTACCTTTGTATATTTATCTTGTTGCTAGTATTTTTATTTTTTGAGTGAAATTTATATCTGGCTATTGCCATGAGTCTGTTAAGGGCGCTGATGACCTAGAAGTTGAGCGCCCTTAAACCAAATCCAAATCCAAATCCTTTTCTGTTGCGAAAGTGTACCGCTTTATCCGCACCTGGGTGCAATCAAGGGCACCTATCACTCTTGGGAGTGCCGCAAAGTCGAAGAACTTCTGCTGGACATTGCGCACATCTTCCACGGTTTGAGGTATGCACTCGTACTTCGGTCTTAAGAAGGCAATGGCGGCAATAACATTGCTGATGATTCTGTCTGTCACACCATTAGTGTTCCTGATAGAGGTGTAAGTTCCAGTAGTTGCATAAAAGCGCTGTCATCAATAGTTGTTCCATTGCAGGAAGACACCAATTTCTGGAGGGGAAAAAATGTAGTTTTCAGTTACAAATTCAGAAGGTAAGTAGTATTTCAAAAGGCATACAAATGTATCAGAAGATTGCCAATTTTCAAGTAAATACCTTTAAAATAAAAAATTGAAAAGAACTTCGAAAATTCACTGTAGTATCCATCTGCGGCTGATGCAATGTATGCAAATATTGCGAAGGTTGGAACGAAGTTTTTCTATTTTTAGCCGTTATTGGTGTATATATGCGAAACGGGGTATTTGTATATGAAAGCCTTAGCGTAACTTTTGTCTCTCGCGGCTTAGCATCAGTCGGAAAGCTTAAGAGTTCTAAAATTTTAGTCAGGGATAGTACGGGTGCAATGAAATTACTAATGAATTAAGATCACTTCCGAGAATGTCTAAAACATTTTACTTAAATCCAGAAATTGCCAGTGTATATCAGGCGCGGCTCCTCAGGGTAGGCAGGGTAGGTATGGCCTACCCTATCGTAATACATCAACAAATAATGTTTAACTATGATTCTGCATTTTATCATTTGAACCTTCATTTTCCCCTAATTGCAGTTCAAGATAAGTTTTCTCGGTTATAATGACCAGCGCATGGTCAAATCCTTTAATCTCAATTCCGATTCATCAAAACTGCGCACCGCCGAGCTGTTTGCCATCTTTTATTTCTTACTTTTTATCTCCCGTTCAGTTCCTGAACATTTAATTGTGTGTTGCGACTCGCTGAGCGCCCTTCAGGCGCTGCAACAATTTGTTGGCAACTCGGTATTAATTATTAAAATACAGGCACTTTTATCTCAGTTGTTATCTCGCGGATACCAGTTCGTTTTTACGTGGATCCCAGGTCATGTGGGTATTCAGGGCAACGAGGCGGTGGATGTGGCTGCGAAGTCTGCATGCCGCCTTCCGGAATATTCCACCCGTACGTTACCCTATATAGATGTTCAGAAGTACTTTCGTCGCCATCTATTTACTCTCTGGCAACAATCTTGGGAAGCGTTATCTGGCACTCAGTTACGGACAATCAAGGACACGGTACAACCCTGGCAAACATCTTGCAGGGATTCCAGGCGTGAGGAGGTGATTTTAACCCGCCTGAGGATAGGCCACACTCGAGCCACGCATGCACACCTTTTGCGCGGTGATCCGGAGCCTGTCTGTGCGACGTGCAATGTCCCACTCTCCGTTGCACATGTCCTTACTGATTGTCCGCGGTATGCTCGTGAGCGCCAGTCCTTTGGCCTGGGTCTTACACTGTGCACCGTGTTAGGCAACGATCCAGTAGCTGTAAATACAGTACTGCGGTTTGTTGCGCATATCGATTTTGGTAAGCAAGTGTAAGGTTTCTTTTATCTTGGCGGAAATATACTTTTAGGATGTTTTACTTGTGTTTTTAGCCCTTTTTAACAGTAGCCAGTTTTATGTCTTTAGTAATTTAAGTGTTTATCGGTTTTAATTTTCCGTTTTTAGCTGTCTTAGCTCTCTTTTTAGTAATTATAATGTTCAATTTTAGGTATTTTAACTTTCACTTTTTAGCTTCCAAAGGGTGAGGTTTTATTTCTTTGTTTTTATTTTTGGACTTCGGGCCCTAATGACCTAGTTGTCGACGGGCCCGTAAACCCCACTACTCACTCACTCACTCAAAACTGCGCTGCGTGTTTGAAACGCGCGGTAGAAATGGTACGCATGGAACCTGGGTAGTGGAGAGCCAGCTAGCTTGAGCTCTGCCTGCCCGACTCCATTTCCTCAGTACGAGGCCCTTGAACAGGGATAAGGAAACATTCCGTCTGTATACGCACTCCGAGCATGCGTAGACGCGCCTGCCAGCACTCCGAACACTTGCCTGCCCAAATCCGAATTTATGCGACATTTTCGAACAGCCATACTCCACGAACGAAGATCTCAGAGATCTGAATCGTGTCGTTATCACTCTGTGTAATACCAGTATGACCGACTTAATTAGTGAACTATTACAAATTGCGCTTTCGCGGCGCACTGACAATAAAAAAGAGGAGTGTTTCAGCTATTTAACACAAAGCTCCAGTCAGACAATTTTTCAATTTCTTAATCCATTTTAGTCATGGGCGTCGCGAAACGGGGGCAAGGGGGGCCACGACCCCCGCCCCCCTTGGAACTTGGTGAATTTACTGTGCAGTCAGTTACTGACTATTAAACTATTATTTTAATTTTGGCGTAAAGAACAATTTTTGTTTAGCACAAATTAATATGGTTATCTGCAACAAATACTATAAATTTTGACAGTAAAATAATGATTTAATATTATATGATTGCAAATTTCCAACATGTGCCCCCCCCCCTAGAAAAAAGTCTGCCGACACTCGTGATTTTAGTTTTGGCGGTAATTCATCCGTAAGTCACACTCATTCACTCTCCTCTTATTAAACAACCAAACAATATATTGTTTGCGTTATCCGCAATGACTTCGCCCCCTATATTTCGGATAAACGGGGTTTATTATTATTATTATTATTATTATTATTATTATTATTATTATTATTATTATTATTATTATTATTATTATTATTATTATTATTATTATTATTATTATTATTATTATTATTATTATTATTATTATTATTATTATTATTATTATTATTATTATTATTATTATTATTATTATTATTATTATTATTATTATTATTATTATTATTATTATTATTATTATTATTATTATTATTATTATTATTATTATTATTATTATTATTATTATTATTATTATTATTATTATTATTATTATTATTATTATTATTATTATTATTATTATTATTATTATTATTATTATTATTATTATTATTATTATTATTATTATTATTATTATTATTATTATTATTATTATTATTATTATTATTATTATTGTTGTTGTTGTTGTTGTTACACTTTGCCTACCCTAAAATTTTGGCTGCGAGCCGCCACTGGTGTATATATATATAATCCTTTTTAAAAAAAACCCCTCCGAAGGAGTGTCGCCTTGCCGTGGCGGAGGGGCTCAGTACCCGAACCAGACGGCCTGCTACGTGTGTCTTTGTGACCACTGGTAGGCAAGAGGTGAGGGGAAGCTAAGAACATTCCAACGGGTAGATGAGGCTCGGTAGTCTTGGTCGACGACTCATCTAGGAGAAGAGGACTCCAAAATCAAACTCCCCCAGGGGAACCTACCACGGTAGGTCCGGGTTTGGCGCACCCGGGGCCCCGAGCTGCGCACAATCATTTCACCCCCTCCACCTTCATTAACTGTGCCACGTGCGACGTTTTATGTTGCTTTTTATATCACCCTCTTCCTCTTCTAGGTTTATTCTGATTATTAGTTTGTAAGTTCCTAGATTTATAACTCCTGTCTCACCAGCAGGGATCTTTCCTATCTCCGTGGTCCTGTCCCACGGTTTTCAGCGCGGCCCCCGACTTGTGTGCTCTTCGGAGGTCTCAGGCGCGAAGGTTGTGCGGACCCTTCACACTGCCCCCATGTGTAGCCTTAGGTGCGGAGCCCGTCCACACGTCAAGTACACCCACGTAGCTCCTTGAGGGCACGGCCGGTGTTAATCCCCCGACGGCCGCGTGCCGTCGGGTTAGTATCACCGGCCGGACGTGTTACCGCTGACGGAGCCCCGGTGTAATCAACCCGAAGTCCCCTGAATCCACGCTGACTCCGTTGAGGCAGCGTGTGCTAAAGCGGGGAGCCACAGGCGGTTATTCCTGTGGTGGGGGCATAAAACCGGGGTGTCACATGGTGAACGGTTTACCCATGCGGACAAGCAGTGGAGATCGGAGGGTAGCTCCTCTGAAGTACGCCTTGAGGTCAGTCATGGAGGGGTTTCCATGGCGGCACAGACCGTGGAGATTTTGGTGTCTTTTATCCTTTGACCCCCGGATGGCAGGCTGACGCCGACAGTTCCGGATGGGGGTCCAAATAATCATGTCTCCGCGCAACCCCTCTTCCTTTGACCCTTTCTTGGTTTTGACTTTGGCATGTGACGGGAAAACGATAAAGGACCTTAGCCCATTTTATATAAAACGAGAAGTCGACAGAATATGTGGCCCGGTTAAGAACGCGACCAGAGTTCGAGACGGTACGCTGTTGATCGAAACCAACACGGCAGACCAGACCCAGAAACTTTTAAAGGCGAGTTTGTTGGGCTCCTACCCAATTCGGGTAGCCCCACACAAATCGCTCAACACATGTAGGGGAGTTGTCACCACCTCCAGTCTGGACAATCTGTCGAACGATGAGATTACCACCTGTCTCTCCGACCAGCGTGTGTGTCAGGCTTACCGTCTTACCAAAAAGCAGGATGGCAAGGATGTGCCTTTGCGTACGGTGTTTCTGACGTTCAGAGGAACTAAATTGCCCGAGTACATCTTTTGTGGCTACGAACGTGCCGCCGTACGCCAGTATGTGCCGAACCCCATGCGTTGTTTTAGGTGCCAACGGTTCGGCCATACTAAGACCCTGTGTAATAATCCTGCTATATGTGAGCGCTGTGGTTTAGCAGCCCATGAGGACCCGACATGTACACGGGATCCCCTCTGTGTGAACTGTGAAGGGAAGCATCCATCCAGCTCGCGTCAGTGTGCGAAGTTCTTGGATGAGAAGTGTATATAAGAATTGCGCGTGAAAGAACATCTCACGTTTCCAGAAGCGCGTCGTCGCTTTGAGCAGCTGAAACCTGCTACCACCACAGGTTATGCCTTGGCTGCCCGACGCGCTCCTGCCAGCAGCGTAGCGATCCAGCACGTTCCTGTGTCAGATGCTTCTACACAGACTGACCTACCTGCGAATACCCCTTCACTGTCTCGTGCCACAGCTGCACCTGCTACTACATCTATAGCCGTGCAGACACCAGCTCACAAGACAACTAGCCGCAGCCAGCCTGTTGACAGCCATTATTCTAGGCCTTCTGGTCGCGCCAGCAGTCGCACATCGTCCATGAAGTCCCGCTCCCGCTCTCGTTCAGCGAGCCGCCGGGGATCTTCAGGCTCCCGGACGTCGGCGGAGTCACCAGACGATGGCGAATTTAACCTACCCCGTCCGAAGTCGGTTAAGGTAAAGATGAAAAAGAAAAAGATGAAGACGAATCCCTAATTCTTCTTTACCATGGAAATAATCCAGTGGAATGTTAATGGGTTCCGGGCACGTGTTCCGGACGTACAGCATCTCGTTTCGCAACGGTCTCCATCAATCGTCTGTCTACAAGAAACGCACTTGCACCCTAACCACGCATTACAACTTCGTGGTTTTTCGGCATTTAGACATGACTCTGCAGCTGATAGGCGAGCCAGCGGGGGTGTTGCTATCCTGGTGGCGCATGATATCTCTGCCACCAGTGTGCCACTCAACACGCCGCTACAAGCTGTAGCGGTGCGTGTGCAGCTGCAGAGCCTCTGTTTCTCCCTTTGCAATGTCTATCTGCCACCGGTCAGTGTCGTACACACGAACGATCTTCGGGCTCTCTTGGCACAGATTCCGCCACCGCTCATCTTTCTCGGCGATCTGAATGCCAAGCACTCTCATTGGGGCTCCGACATTGACGATGCCCGTGGGTGCCTTGTAGCAGACGTTTGCCATATGTCCGGCCTAGTCATATTAAACACTGGCGTGCCTACTTACTTATCATCTGCCTATGGTACACACTCCGCACTTGACGTTTCATTTAGCAGTTAGTCACTGGTACCTCTACTCGACTGGTCGGTACTCTCCGATTTATTTGGCAGTGATCATTACCCCATTAGCATTCACCTATCGGGCCACAATTCTGTGCCAACACGCTTTCCTCACTGGATTATTTCCAAGGCTGACTGGGGGAAGTTTCGTTCCCTCATTCACCTAACCGACGATGGTTTTACCACCATTGACGACATGGTGGAGTATTTTACTTACTCTATCCTTCGTGCAGCGGATTCCAGCATTCCTCGTGGTTCCACTACACCTCGTCACGTTCCTGTGCCTTGGTGGTCCGAGGAATGCCGTTTGGCTACTAAAGCACGCAAGCGTGCATTGCGTATCTTTACATTACATCCTACGCAGGCGAACTTTGTCGCTTTTAAGCGTGCTCGTGAGGGCAAGATTTATACTTCGAGACGCAAAACGCAAATTGTGGGAAAAGTATGTATCTTCTCTTTCCCGTCGAAGTTCGGCGCAAAAGGTGTGGACTGCTGTTCGGCGAATGTACGGCAGGTGTCGCCGGACGATGATCCCCGGCCTTGCCGTACAGGGCTCCCGTTACACCAGCGAGCAGGACATCGCCGACGCCCTTGCCGAGTGTTTTGCCTGTACTAGCCAAACCCAAAGCTATGATAGAGCGTTTTTAGCTATCAAGGAATCTGCGGAGCAGATAGGCCTTAGTTTTAACAGTGCCCAAAGTGAACCGTACAATGCACCATTTACCGAGGTGGAGCAAGCGCATTCCTTGTCCCTAGCAAAGAATTCTTCTCCCGGTCCTGATGACATCCACCGCCAAATGCTGCTTCATCTTCCACCTGCAGCTCTTTCCTTCATGTTGAGCATGTATAACCGCATCTGGCATCAGCAGGTTTTTCCGTCTTCCTGGCGAGAGGGCATTGTCATCCCTATCCCTCGACCAGGAAAAGACCGGACACTTCCCTCTAGTTACCGCCCTATTTGCCTGACGAGTGTCGTCTGCAAGACCTTGGAACGGATGATTAACACTCGCTTAGTGTGGTGGCTAGAGACGAATAACCTGCTGAGCAATGTTCAGTGCGGATTTCGTCGCTATCGCTCCAGTGTCGACAACCTGACGCGCATGGAGGCATACATACAGAATGCGTTTCTCCTGAAGCAGCATGTCGTGGGTGTCTTCTTTGATCTGGAGAAGGCCTACGATACTACTTGGCGCTATGGCATTCTCCGTACTCTACACGGTTATGGTTTGCGCGGTCACTTAGCCGTTTTCCTTTTTAACTTTTTACTCATTCGCCGTTTTCGTGTCCGTATAGGCAACACGCTGTCTCAAGAGAAGATCCAGGAGAATGGTGTACCCCAGGGATCCATCCTCAGTGTCACACTTTTCGCAGTTGCCATTAATGGCATCACTAGTGTTGTTCGTAGCGGTATCCCGATGTCGCTGTATGTTGACGACTTTGCGATCTACTATCGCTCTTATAGTATGGAGCACATCGAGCGTCAACTGCAGCTGACCATAACCTCCATTGCCGAGTGGGCATTACGCACGGGCTTTCGGCTGTCCCCTACGAAAACACAGTGTCTACACTTTCACCGACTGCGAGGAGTACACCCTCCTCCTGATCTTCATCTGCGCGACACACGTCTTCCTTTTGTACCGCACCTTAAGTTCTTGGGCTTACACCTCGACAGTAAACTCACATGGGAGCACCATATCCGCTATCTTCGTGCTTCCTGCGATCGTTCGCTTCGGGTACTCAGGGTCTTATCTGGGGCATCTTGGGGCGGCGATCGCACCGTCATGTTGAGGTTATATGGCTCTCTGGTCCGGTCCAAATTAGACTACGGCTGTTTTATTTATGGCGCGGCGTCTGCGTCTAAACTCCGGCTTTTAGACACAGTACATCACACTGGTATCCGTCTCGCTACTGGGGCTTTCCGCACCAGCAGAATCGATTGTCTGTATGCTGATTCTGGCGAACCTCCACTGTCTGTTCGACGCTCTTTATTACTTTGTTCTTACGTGGCAAGGCTGGCCGCCCATCCAGGTCACCCTTCGTTTCCACCCGTGTTGCGTCCAGACCTCGCGCACCGTTATATGCGAAATACAACCATCTCCCGTCCAAGTGGTATCCGGTTTCGTGAACTGCTTGCTGCACACGCCCTTCGACTGCCAGCCGTAGAGCGGCATTCACGTGGCCGATGTCCTCCCTGGCAACTCCAGCGCGCACGCTTTGACCTGGAGCTGTCGGGCTGTGTCAAGATAGCTACCCCTCATTCCGTGTTTCGCCAACTATTCACGGAACTACTGGGGCGATACCGGACTTCCTGTCCGGTATTTACCGATGGGTCCCAGATGGGTAGTTCGACGGGTTGCGCCTTTATATACAACGGTGACGCTCATACGTACCGCCTACCGGACGCCAGTTCAGTATTTACCGCCGAGTTGTTTGCCATATTTTATTTCCTCCTTTTTATCTCCAGTTCAGGTCCTGGAAGTTTTATCGTTTGTTCCGATTCTTTTAGCGCTCTCCAGGCCCTGCAACAGTTTATCGGCACCTCGGCATTGGTTGTTAAAATCCAGACGTTGATTTCTCAGCTACTGTCTCGCGGATACCAGTTTGTTTTTACGTGGATCCCAGGCCATGTGGGTATTCCGGGTAACGAGGCGGCGGATGCGGCTGCAAAGTCTGCATGTCGCCTTCCGGAGTATTCCACCCGTACGCTCCCCTATATAGATGTGCAGAAATATTTCCGTCGCCATCTATTTGCTCTTTGGCAGGAATCTTGGGAAGCGTTATCTGGCACTCAATTACGGACTATCAAGGACACGGTACAACCCTGGCAGACCAGCTGCAGGGATTCCAGGCGGGAAGAAGTGGTTTTAACCCGCCTGAGGATAGGCCATACCCGAGCCACTCATGGACACCTTTTGCGTGGTGATCCGGAGCCTGTCTGTACGACGTGTAATATTCCAATCTCCGTCGCACATGTCCTTCTTGATTGTCCGCGATACGCTCGTGAGCGCCAGTCTGTTGGCCTGGGCCTTACACTGTCGTCAGTTTTAGGCAACGACCCAGTATCTGTAAATGCAGTGCTGCGGTTTTGTTGCACAATTGATTTTATGAAGTCAGTGTAAGGTTATTTTATTTCAGAGATTTTAGCCTTTTGGATTACCGTATTTTTGGGTTTTTTAACGTTTTAGTGTTTTTTATTTTGTAGCAATTTTAACTTTCTGTTTTTAACATTTTAAATGAAACGTTTTAATAGTTGTTTAGAGGTTTTTTATCTATTTTAACCGTAGATTTTTAGTTTTTAATGGGTGATGTTTTAACACATGACGGTATGTAATTTTACTTCTGGACTCGGGGCCCTAATGACCAAGTTGTCGACGGGCCCTTAAACCCGACACACTCACTCACTTTTTAAAAAAAGTCTCGCTAAACAATGGTGGATTTCGTCGTAGATAAGGAATGGCTAAATATAGCTAACAATAGTAGAACATCTGTTTTACTTGCTTTAATTCAGAACAAATAGTTGAATTAAATTAACCTCACTTGCAAAAGTTACATTTATGAGCATCACATATAAATCACAATTTTATTCCTTTCACAACACAATGGACATTTAATATCTTTCGTAATTAAACTATCGATCATCTCTTGGTCGTTCATCTTAAAACAAAAGAAGTTAGCCTACACTTCCTCTATCCTCCCAATCATTTCATCGGGCTTTTTGCTGCCTCTATTTTGTACAGAGGGCTTATAGAAAATACTGCCTGAAGGTGCATGGGGAAAAATTGTATGTAGAGAGCCAATTTGGCATTTAAAGATATTGTTCAAAGTTATATATTCTTCTTCTTTACCTGATTACCCTCTCTTTATGTAGGACTTACAGCCCCCTAGGACTTATAAGCTAGTGCCTAGGGTCAGACCCCTGTCGGGAGCAGAGGAACCTATGGACCGGACAAAGTGAAGACCTGGAAGCGGGTGGTCAACCAAGCACCAGATAGAAGAATGACGGAGAGGTTGATATGAAATTCAGGCGAAAACGATGAATGGAAAGGTGATGATGGAGCAATTGGTGGAATGAGTGGCATGGGAAACCGGAGAAAACCCGCCCAGGCGGCGCTTCGTCCACCACGAATACCACATGCGGGTCCTTGGGATCGAACGCTAGGTAGTATTTGGATTTGGATTTGGATTTGGTTTAAGGGCGCTCAACTTCTAGGTCATCAGCGCCCCACTCGGCGAACAATGTAACCGCTCTGCCAAGGCGCCGCCAGTTATATATTCATAGGCGAATAATCTAGAGCAGTACGCGTAAAATACGACGCCACTGCATGCGCGTAAATGTAAAAAGATATACACACCTCCTCCTTGCTATGCATATTCTACCCGCGAAAGATAGTAGAATGAATCCAAAGCTGCAAGGACGGCATTGATGGAAGCAAGCGTACTTGCACTTTGTACTATTGAAGGTGCGAGTACGCGATTTTATTTGCACATGATGAATGGCTCTCTAAATTGGTATATATGTCTGATATTTGCGTACACTTGAATGACCTAAACAGAAAAATCCAAAATATTAACGATAGTATAAGTGCTGAGGCTTTCACGGCCGGCATTATCAACTATGTTAAGTAGATTTTCCGGGCTTGAGGGCCTTGGTCGAGTTGAATTGCCTTCCTCCGACGTTTCGCTGAAAACTGCGTCCAGCATCTTCAGGATCAACCTCTTATTTTGGTCTAACTTAGCGACTGCACATAAACTAAAGTTCACTGCAAACATTCATATTACTGATCATTTTTGTTTCTTATTAGTGTCCTTGGTAACATAAATTTTCACGCTCGTTCTCATGAATACCAACATGAGATTATCGCTAACAAATCCTTTGTTAATAAATTGATCTCAAATTATATTTTCAAATGCCGGCAAATGGGATGTCTCTGATCCTGGTATAAAAGAGAAAGCTTCCCGTGTCTCGGGTTTTCTTCTCCCTCTTATTAGATAGTGTTCTTACTAGTACAAATAACACTCAATGATGTATTAATAAATTAGCTATGGATTCAGACAGTTGAAAATGGATCGTGTGAGATGTTCCCAACTATATGGCCCCTTGATTATTAGGTGTCAATGAACTTAAGGACTTTTAGTACTGTTGCAACAAAATTACAAACCACTTTAGCAAGAGAGAGAGAGAGAGAGAGAGAGAGAGTGTTGAAGACTGGGTTCATGTTCCATTCACAGAATTCCAAACATCTCACGAATATAGGACACCTTTTGCGTGGTGATCCGGAGCCTGTCTGTACGACGTGTAATATTCCAATCTCCGTCGCACATGTCCTTGATTGTCCGCGGTACGCTCGTGAGCGCCAGTCCGTTGGCCTGGGCCTTACACTGTCGTCAGTTTTAGGCAACGACCCAGTATCTGTAAATACAGTGCTGCGGTTTTGTTCCACAATTGATTTTATGAAGCAAGTGTAAGGTTATTTTATTTCAGAGATTTTAGCCTTTTAGATTGCCGTATTTTTGGTTTTGTTTTAAGGTTTTAGTGTTTTTTACTTTGTAGCAATTTTAAGTTTCTGTTTTTAGCATTTTAAATGAAACGTTTTAATAGTTGTTTAGCTGTTTTTATCTATTTTAACCTTAGATTTTTAGTTTTTAATGGGTGATGTTTTAACACTTGACCGTACGTAATTTTACTTTTGGACTCGGGGCTCTAATGACCAAGTTGTCGACGGGCCCTTAAACCCAACACACTCACGAATATATTTAAGATGCTCTCGGGCTTCGAGCTAGGTGTAGTGATGAAAAGACATCGACGTTTCGGGAGTGTACATCTCTCCCATCTTCAGGATGAATGACTAGCAATTTTTTTTGTTTTTTTGTTTATTTATTTTATTTATTTATTTATTTATTTATTTATTTATTTATTTATTTATTTATTTATTTATTTATTTATTTATTTATTTATTTATTTATTTATTTATTTATTTATTTATTTATTTATTTATTTATTTATTTATTTATTTATTTATTTATTTATTTATTTATTTATTTATTTATTTATTTATTTATTTGTTTGTTTGTTAATGGTGGGGAAAAAGGCTTCTTACGCCCTTTCCGCATGCATGCATGCGAGTGTAAGACTCCTGCCCAGCTTCGAACCAGAGCAGCACTACTCACTAAAAAACCCCACCGGAAGTCCTGAGGTAGAACCTCGGGTGATGGTGGTGAATGGTAGCTGCCTGCCAGTGGCAGTAACAGCAGATAATTACAGAAGTTTCAAAGGACAGCTATGACAAGAGTCATAGTCGTCCTTTGTTTGTTGATAATGGATGTATTGATGAGGGCGGAATGATTGAGTGATATCGTTCGTGTGTGTGTAGTAATGATGGATGTTATGGTATTGTGTGGTAATCGGGTTCCGCATAGCACTCCGGATAGTGAGGTCTTTCTGGCCACATGCGTGAGCATCTGGGTGCGTGGGTGGTCCGGGTGGTACCCATACTGGAGTCTGAGTAACACCGCGGGGAGTGTGGTATGTTGTTAACGAAGGTTGTGTATTTCGGTGTTGGGGACAGACGGACGAGACGGAATTAGAACATGGCTATTGTTAATAATGTGGTGTGTAGTAATGTAAGATTTTGGGTGTGCCTACAAAAGTAGGTGTTTGTTCCATTTACCTTAATAATTTCCAGTTCCAGAGCCAGGTCAGATTCATCACGGTTGGGGGGGGGGCCTCTTCCCCCCTGGCCGCCCTGATGAGCAGGGACTTGGAGGGCTGACGACTTGTAGGAGAAAAACCTGAATGTAAAACTAGAAGAATTGTTAGTGGATGTTTGCAGTAATGTTTAGGAGATGCACGGCTACGTCGATAGCTGCGTGTGGGTCGGTTAAGTTACGGTCAAAGAGGTGAAGTGGTCTTTTGTGTTTTAAGTCGGTTGTGTCGTAGGTTCCAATTTGTTGAATAAGTGGATTGTGGTTTGTGGAAGCTGATTTGTAAAGGTTGGTGGCTAGAATTTTGATGAACTGTTCAATTGTAGGGATGCGAAGCTCTTCATGCAATTTGTACGCTGGTGCATAGAGGCTGACTTTGGCAGCTATGCGGAGGATTTTGTTTTGAAAGCTGGTTGGAGTTTTGATGTGTGTTGGGGCTGCATAGCCCCAAACAGGGGCAGCGTAAGTTAAGATGGGCCTAATGAGGCTTTTGTAAAGAATTACCCCAAGTTTAGGACTCAGCGAGCTATTCCGATGGAGGAGTGGGTAAAGTTTTCTAAGTTGTGCCTGAGCTTTACGACGGACTGACAGGATATGGGGCTTCCAGGTGAGTCCCTGGTCCATGACGACACCAAGGTACGTAACTTGATTTGTCCAAGTAATGTCCCTACCAAAACGTTGGAGAGGGGGAAGAGCGTGTGTAGGGTATCTGTGTTTTCGGCGTTTTGTGAAAATGATGGCTTTGCATTTGGTGTTGTTGATCTTAATGCGCCATTTTTCTAGCCACGGTTGAAGGGTGTAAAGTGCAGTTTGGAGCCTATTTCTGATGGTTGCGATTCGGCTAGCTTGTGTGGTGATGGATGTGTCATCTGCATATAAGTGTAGCGAAGTATATGGTGATCTAGGCATATCATTAAGGTAGATATTAAATAGTATAGGTCCTATAAGACTTCCCTGGGGGACGCCTGCATTGATCAATCTGGGGGTGGAGTTTGTGCTGGATACGCAAGAGAAGAATTTTCGATTGTGCAAGTAATTTGCAATGAGTTTGACCATTGAGTCGGAAACGTTGATAAATTGAAGTTTCCGTAGTGGGCCAGCATGCCATACTTTGTCAAATGCGCTCTCAATATCCAATAGGATGGCGCCGGTGGAACGTTTAATGTTGAAACCGTTGGTGATGAGTTCCGTTTTGCGTAGTAGCTGTAGCGTTGTGGAATGCTTGGCCCTGAAGTCAAATTGTTCGTCTATTAAGACTGTGTTTGATGAGGTGGTGGGTTAAACGTTTTAGAATGATTTTTTCCAGTACTTTACTAATACTGTTAAGAAGGCTAATTGGCCTATAATTCTTGGGATTGGAAGGGTCTTTAAGTTTCTTGTGAAAGTGAAGTACTTTGGCCGTCTTCCATGGATCTGGGAAGATGCCACTGGAAAGGCAGTAATTGAAAATTTGCGTGAGTCGTTGGATTGCAGGGGGGGGGGGAGGTGTTTTAGGACGATGTTAGGAATTTCATCGGGCCCAGGAGCTTTCTTATTGGGAAGGTGTTTGATAATCCAAGAAATTTCGGATCCGCAGGTTTTGCGTATTGGATTGTGAGTTTGAAAATGAAGGAGATTACGTATGAGGAAATTTGTTTCTAGTACAAATTCTCGCTGGTTAGGTTCTTCATTAGGGGTGAGTGTTATTCAAGGGTATCTGCTAGGACTTCAGCTTTTTCTTGCTCAGAAGTTGCAATTTGGTTGTTGTGGTGAAGTGGAGGAATAAAGATTTTGTCGCGAGTGAGTCTTCTGGAAATTTGCCAGACTGACGCATTGTGATCGAGATTTTGGAGCGTGTTGTTCCATTGTTCGCGTGTGTAGTCCGTAGTGGCTTGCCGGAGGAGCAAGTCACTGTTTTGGTATTCTTCTAATGCGCGGGGGTGTCTTGATTGTTGCCATTTTCGGCGTGCACGATTTCGGGTGGCAGCAAGTGCTTTTAAATCCGCCGGGAGACGAGTTGTGTGAGTGGGGGGTGTGTGAATAGGGATTGTGTTAGCAATAGCGTGTTTAATGGTGTCTTGGAGGGAACAGACAGCTGTGTTAAGATCAAGTTCAGAGTGAATGGGTTCATTGGATATTTAACTAGTTACGGTGATTCTAAAAGCATCCCAGTCCGCTTTATTAAAGTTGCTTCGGGGAGGGATAATTTCGGGATCTGTGGGACCTTCGATGGAAATCAGCACTGGAAGGTGATCAGAAGAAAGCTCGTTCAGTGTGGTAAGGGTAATCCGGTGGTTAATGCCACGAATTAAGGCTATGTCTAATATATCTGAATGCCAGTTGCGTGCTTTGGGAATGTTCATTAGGTGCGTGAATGATGTAGTTTGATCTGTTTTCGTGTTTCAGTAGGGCTGTGCCTGCTGCATTTGTTGAGCGGCTGTTCCATATTAGATGTTTGGCGTTTAAGTCACCAGCGATCATTATGTGATGGTGAAGTGCTAGAAGCAGATTGAGGTCGTTAGTATCAAGAGTTCCTGGAGGGGAGTATGCTGAAATGAGTAGAGTTCGGATATTGTTAATTTGAATATATACACCGGCAGCTTCTAGAGCATTAAGAGCTGGAAGTGTGGACTGATCATGTAAAACACCATTCCTGACAGCAATAGCAGTGCCTCCGCCACGTCTGTCGCGGTCAAAACGGTATAATCTGAATCCGGGAATGTGAAATCTGGTATTAGGGTTTAAGTGTGTTTCAGAAAGTAGGCAAATGTCTATGTCATGAGTGTGAAGAAAGTCGAGAAGTTCGGTTTTGCGTCGGTAAATGCCGTTTGCATTCCACATGATTATTTTAGTAGTCATGGTAGTCGTGGTAGTTGTTGACGGGGTTTAAGAAAAGTGCGAAGAAGCCTGAGTATTGGTGAAGAATCTCGTGAGTTTTGTGGGGGAAGGTGAGGAGCATTTGTAAAACATTGATAGCCTCCTCACGTGCTTGTTGCCAAGACATGCAGGAGGTAATGTTTTGTTGTAATTGTGAGGCAGAGGTGGTTGGTTGGGGGAAGGATGGAGTGGGGGTGGGAGTAGGGTTGGTCTGATGTTGGGTGCGGTGTGGTCTTTGAGGCAGAGGGTTGTATTGTGGGAAGAAGGGATGGTTTGATGAGTTATTGCTGGTAGCCTGGTGTGTAGAAGTTGCGGTGTTGATGGATTGGGAACGTGGTCGATCTTCACTCAGAGGGATGCCCTGTCTTGAAGGTTGGGTGTTTGGAGCGGTTCTGAGTGGCGGGGGTTGAGTTTGGGAGGTAGATTTTAATTCAATTGCTCTGAGCTTTTCCAGATGTCTGATGTATTCAGGGCACGATTTGTATCTGGCGCCGTGGCCGTAGTTGTTACAGAGGGCACACTTTCTGAATTCAGGGGGGGGGGTGAAGCATGAGTTAGAGTTATGGTTGAGTGTGCATTTAGAGCACACTCTGTAGTTGATCGTGCATTTTTGTGAAGTGTGTCCAAGTCTCTGACATTTGCCGCACTGTTGTGGAAATGATGGTGGGTTGTAGTCTTCGACCAAAATTTGGGAGTGGATGATGTGACGGATGGTGAGGAGGGAATTGCGGTGTTCTGAGGTTGGTACCTCAATGAGGTACATGGGAAGGAGTGGTCAACCGTAAGCAAACCGGCGCATCTGAATGACCCTCTCAACTCGTATTCCGGTTTCTTCAAGACAGCGTTTAAGCTTCTCTTGAACGCCGTCAAGGTACAATCTTTTGATTACAAGTCTGTAAGTGCGATCATCTGATCTTCTAGTTACATTGAAATCAACTTTCTTGGCCTTAAGGTAGCGGCAGAGACATGGTAATCGCAGTCTTTGGTCATCTTGACCATCAAGTCCCCTGAGACTGGGGCGCGGCCTGTTGTGTAATGTCTGGGCTTATGAATTCTGTCATATTCAAGAAAAAGCTAGCTTGAGTTAATATTCTGTCCTTTAGTGATGTATAGTGGGGACAGGTACTCACAGTCATTTGGGGGATGTGTGGTGTGGGTAGGAGGGGGAGGGGATGTTCGGGGAGGTTGGGAATTTGTAGGTATTGTTGTGGGTGATGATAGACGTGATGCCATCTCAGTGAAGGAGAAAGCAAATGATGTGGAGGGGAGGTTTTGGTTAGGGGAGGATGAAGGTGCAGTGAGGGAGTGAGCCGGTGTGGGATTGGTGGTTAGGTTGGAAGGTGTGGAGGGGATAGGCAATGGGGATGAGAGCAGTGGAGGTGGGCGTGAAATGGTTTGACACTGATTGATGTTGTCGCTGACTGTTGGGGAGGTGGATGAGAGGGATGGGATAGGGATGACAGAGGAAAGGTCAGAATGAGTATTGTGATCTTCGAGCCGTGATGGGGCTGAAGCGGGAGAGGTAGGAGTGGATTCCTCGCTAGAGAAAGTGGCGGATGGAGTAGATTGGTTGGGGGATAGGGAAGGATCTGAAATCTCGGGCTTTTCAGGCGCGGTAGGAGCCGTCGTGTTGTCCCCAGCCACGGAGTTCGTAGCGCCGGACAAGCCGCCGGGGGCCACCACACCTTTCTGCTCAACATCAAGGTGTCTCGCTACAACAGTCTTCCCGGAGATCCTTAGATCCCTAGGGGACCGCGCACGAGGGTTTCCAACCTTGCCCATGGGGATAGTAAGAGTCGATGATAAGGCATAATGAGGTGTGAAGGAATGGTGAAGGTAACAATAGTAAGGAGGAGGTGAAGGTTGAGTTGGTGGAGTGAAGTTACTGTGTGACAAAGTATTCGGTGTTGAGTGTTACTTAGCCTAATAGAAAAGAGGAAGTAATATATTTAGAAAAAGAGAAAGAGTCCTTGGCAGGTGCCGAAAGACGCGAGCAGTAGAGGGCCGGACACAAAAGTGCGCCTATACCGTTCCAGTGGAAGGTGGCTAGGCCTTACTGCTCTGCCTGTCCAAAAGACTAACCACACAGGTTCGATAACTTACCAAGAGGAGTCGGAACTAGAGGCACCGTTAGGACCGTCAGTACTCACAACGTAGAGCCGGTTGTTGATGATCCGTTGTCCGGGAACTGCAACGACGTTACTCGGTGATTCGACCAATCGAGTCCCAAAGACTAGCTCTCTCGTAGTGGGGTCGTTAAGGGGTTATCCTCCCTATGGGAGGCACCCTTGACTATTTCCATACCGGGTTATAAACCCTTACTAGCATAGAGATTTTGTAATAGTAAGATGGTGGTTAGATGGTGGGATTTTTTGTTATGATGGGGTTATAATGATTTATGAATGAATATTGTTTTTTTTTCTTTTTTTAATGATGATTTTGGGCCGATTTTATCGGTCAGGGATTTGTCAAAACAAGTCTGGGGCGTTTATATGTTTCGCCGGGGTCTATGTCGTACTCCCCAAGTCCACGTATTAGCTCATTAAAGCTGCCTGGAAGTTGAGCATAAAAGTTGTTAGCGAGGCTATTGACGCGTTCTAAGAGCGTTGGGAATGCCAGGTCAGCGTGGATGTTTTCATTGGGGATGTACCAGTTGGCTGCTACTGATGTTCTCAGGTATCTGTTCTGTAATACCTGTAGCGGGTATAGGTTAGTCTTGGCTGAAGCGCCCCAGACTTGGCAGGCATATGTTAGTGCAGGCCTGATCACTTGTTTGTAGATAAGGATTTTGTTCCTCAAGGACATAGGTGACTTCTTATTGTATAATGGGTACAACATCCCCATTCTTTTACTGACTTTGTTGGCTAACGTTGAGATATGCGCCTTCCACGTCAGGCACATATCTAGAAGAACACCTAAATACGTTGCTTCCGTGGACCATGGAACTATTTCACCCGCCAGGCGAAGATCATCGACATCCAGGAGGTGACGTCTGGAGAAGGTTACGGCTTTCGACTTGTTAGCATTTATCTTAAGTCGCCACGCTGTAAACCATGCTGTGAGCATATCAGCGTAGCGTTGAAGTCGTTGTACTGCTATTAAGTGGTGGGATGATGAAGTTGTAATAGCAGTATCGTCGGCAAATAGGTAGAGGTTGCAGCCCTGGAGACGAGGAAGAGTATTTATGTACGTTAAAAACAGCAGGGGGTCCAGAACACTGCCTTGGGGTACCCCTGCGTTGATGCAGAATGTATGGGATTGAATACTGTCCTTCACTATAAAGGTTCTGTTAGACAGGAAATTGTGGATTAGATGTATCAGGTATGACGGAGTGTCGTAGTTTATCAGTCTGTGGATGAGGCCTTCATGCCATACAGTATCGAAGGCACGGGAGATGTCCAGAAAAAGGGCTGCAACATATTGCCGGTTATTAAAGCCGGTTATTACTTGGTCCACGAGGCGAAGAAGTTGGTGGGTTGTGCAATGATTCCTCCGAAAACCAAATTGCTCGGGGCAAAGGATGTTATGCCTGTCAAGCATGCTCTGTAGGCGCTTTTGGAGTACTTTTTCAAACAACTTGCTGATGGCTGGCAATAGGCTGATTGGTCTGCAGTTGCCTGGGTCTTTGGCATCTTTTCCCGGCTTTGGCAGTGTGATGATATGCGCATGTTTCCATGCAGCCGGGAAGTGTGCAAGACGAAGCAAGCTGTTGAAGAGATGGACTAGCAGAGTCATCCAATCACGTGGGAGCGCTTTGAAGGCTGCGTAAGGGAGGGTATCATTACCCGCAGCTTTGTATGGCCGGACCGAGGCTAATAAGCTCCTAACTTCTTCTAAAGTAGTGAGGCATACATCTTCCTCATCAGGTGGTGTTACTAGGAAGTTACGCACTACTGTCACAACTTCTGCAATCTCGGCGTCGAGAGGTTCTGCCGGATGGAAAGTGGAGGCTAGGTATTCAGCCGTTAAGTCAACCTTCTCCCTGGTGGACTGGGCAAGTCTTCTGCCGTCTGTGAGAGGTGGATCAGAAGTGGGAACTCGTAGAATAGCCTTGGACATTCTCCAGAAGAAGAATCTTCCGTATCCAGAGTGCCCAGGCGACGTTCCCATTCATCGTTGATGTGGTCGTTAAGTTCCATTTTGAGAATGGACTGTAATCTGTTCCACTCTCTCTTGTCCATCGGGTCACTTGCGTCGTGCCCTGTTCTTAGCCCCGATGAGTTGGCGAAGATCATGAGGGAGACGTTTCTGGTTGCTTATGAAGTGACGCCGAGGAGGGGTAGCCTCTGTCATAGCTGTGACCATGGTTGATGTAATGCTGGCCGCAAGATTGTCTGCATCCATGGTGTTATGGCACGGATGTAAGATAGCCGGTTGTTCTGCCATTAGTGTGCTGTATTTAATCCTGTTCGTCCGCCTAGGATTTAATGAGTTTGGAGGGCCTTTGACAGTAGGCCTTATCCTGAATATAAGTAGCACCGGGTAATGATCCGAGGAGAGCTCTGGAAGTGTAAATAGAGTCGGATGTGCGATGATGTTCTTCAGAATGGCAATATCCAACCAATCTGGCGGGCGTCGATCGCCATGTGCAATAATAGGCGACGCTGGAGCTAGAACGGCGAGTCCTCTACGATCTAGGTAGCTTTCTAGCACCATTCTACGATGATTCTTGATCGTAGAGTTCCATAACGGGTTTTTGGCATTAAAATCGCCCATAGCTATAGTGGGCGTGTCGGCGATAAATATAGCATCCAAATCCTGGTAACTGATGGGCCGCCGTGGTGGGATATATATGGAGTATATATTTAGGGGCCCTCTATTCGTGGCCACTTGGATGCCTGTCCCTTCCAAGCCATCATTGGTTTCTAGATATAGGCGATGGTGCTGAATGTTGCGGCTTATATAAATGGCTGTGCTACCAAATCCATCGTCACGGTCACTTCTGTGACAGATCATGCCTGGTATCGTGGCTTTTTGATTCCCAGATAGATGGGTCTCTTGGACCAGTAGGACATTGATTTTGTTAACTGCAAGAAAGTTTTTAACTTCTTGCAGCTTGCCACGAATGCTGTTTGCATTCCATGAGCACATCCTAAGCCCGAGGATGTTTGTAGTTACTTCATTCCTGTCTGCCATACTGGGACATAAACATAAATACGGAGTACACCAGTACTGTCTCAGATGCAGTTGAAGCTGGCCTCTGGCAAGGGCCTCAGCTAGAACTGTGGCAAAGTCCGCCTGAAGATGTAATGGGATCTTTGCCATTAAGCTCAGGAAACGTTCATCTGGTATTAACGCGATGTTCTGCGTTGTTTGGGATGGTGGTGGTGGATAGGCCAATAGGCGCTTCTGTGAAGGCTGCCGAGGTGGGAGTGGCTTGGTTTGCACTACCGCTATTGGTGCTCTCCTTGGAGCAGGAGTATTTACATTCGTAGCACCTGTTTCACTTGCAGTTTGCTGCGGTGGAGCGGTTCTTGCAGCTGGTGATGCAGCTGGAACCATTTGCTCAGAAGTTGGTGTTGCCGGTATATCGGCTGGTGGCGTGGATGGTGTGGGCCCAGTTGTTAGGGCTGCAGCACAGTTCTCATGCCGTATACGTTCTACAGGCCCTAGTCCTGGGAAGCGGGCACCTATAAATGCTTCCTTGGGGAGACCTAAGGGGTTTCCACTCCTTGGTGCAGCGTCGAAACGGGTACGTTGCCCGTTTTTGTTTAAGTGCATTTCAACTCTCGCCTCCTGCCAGACGGGGCATTTTGCATATCTGCAAGAGTGGTCACCCCCACAGTTAAAGCAGGTTGGTTTGGTTCCCTTCACTCCTGGACGTTGGCAGTCAGAACGTTTATGACCTGCCTCGCCACAGAACGAGCATACTGGCCTCAGTCGACATCCAGCTGCACTGTGCTGGAACTGCTGGCAGTTGGTGCATTGTAGAGGCTTAGCAGGTGGCCGATAGGGTTCCACTCGAATCAAGGCGTTAAACATTTTATTCTCCTTGTAGATGTCGTTTGAGTGGGCCTCCTTCTTAGGAGCCACGCGAAAGTGAGTTAGAAGCTGTGGTGGTTGTCTACGATTTGAGCGTAATTGCCCAACTCGCTCTCCGGGGTAACCCTTATCCTTGAGATGCGTAGTGACCTCTGCCTCTGATATACATAGGCAGGTCCTTCAGGGTTACGTACATTAATTTCTCGTCGGGCAGTAGAGTTGTTAGGTACTGCACCGAACCATCGCTGAGAATGTTTCTCATTTTGCGATGATCGTCAGGTGTTCCAGGCATAAGGGCTGTTGTGCCACTCATATTCCTGACGGTAAATGCCACTTCAGGATGTTGGGTATTAATGAAAGTGGTTAGATCACGGGCCTTCATTGGGTCCCGGAGGAAGATGGGAGTGGTCCTGTGTGACTTTTGTGGTGTTACAGGATGCGTAACACTCACCTCTGCACTATCAGAGGTGTCCATGCTAGGCTCAACTTGAGCAGGAGCCTGTGCGTCAGTAGCGTCTTGGTATGTTGGCCAATGGTTGGAACCTGTTGGATGAATTAACAAGCTGTTTTGTAGAGGGCCCTGTGTTTCTTTTCCTCTTGGAGGTAGCAGTTTGCCACTGTTGCTCATGGCTTGAGCTAGCATTCTCATGCTGCTTCAAGTAGGTATCTATGGCCTCCATACGCAGCTTATGTGCGACCATAGTTTTGTAGATTGTTGCAAGATCTCCTCGAGGCACATTATCATTAGGTAGACCTTGCAATAGATGGTGATCGGCCTGCGTAACATACAGTTTACGTGCCTTCTTTTCCTTCACCAGGATATCATACAACTCTGGTGAAAGCGGAGTTGTAGGGTTCACAATAAGTGGCTGATCTAAGAACAGCTGTAGATTGCCACCTAGGATGTAGTACATAACTGTGTCGTCTTGAACTGGAGCTTTTAATCCAGCTGGATGAGGTGATGGAGAAGTTGTATGGCTAGAAGATGGTGTGGCCATATCTGCATTGGATGGGGAAAAGTCCATGGACGGTCCAAGTTCGTTTAGTAATAGTGAGCGCCAATTAAGCACAGATAGCAGAGAGTGAAGGGACTAGTACTGTCAGCCAGTACGTACCGAGTAGAAAACACCCAGTCTTCATCAGGATGAATGACTAGCATTTGTTTTATGAAACGGGAGACAGAAAGAGAGTTGGAAGGGAAAAGAGTTGGCTTATTACGCCGGGAAGGAAGAAAGGGTAATAGGATAGGTTTCTTGGGGGGATAAGGGGAGAAGTGTGGCGTAGGTGGTGAGGTACCGCCGAAGCACCCTCGCAGTAAGTTGGGTTACAGCCGGCAAAATTACCGGCATCGGGTTAGGATTACCGGGTGACAGTCATGACCAAGTCCTGACTGTCACACGGGGAGTGGACGTGGGATATAGATGGAGAAGTATTTATTTTATTTAGGGGGGTGACGGCGTTGGCATACGCAAAGGCTGCTCAGACGGCGATGTGGAGAAGTGAAGTTCTCAATGTTGAGAGGTGTTGAAAAGCTGTTTGTTGCGCTTCCTGGCGAGAACTGCGTCGCATTCCAGTACCTCAAATAGCTGGCTACATGGTGCAGTCCCGTGGTCGTAGGAGTTGGTCCAAGGTGCTTCAATTGTATCCTGTTGGTAGTCGAGTTGCTGTGTTGCGTAGTTTTGCTGCGTTGCGTTGTCTTGCTGCGTTTCGTTGAGTTGCTTGTTGTAGTGCGTCTTCGGTCCATAGTAGTCCCTCGGGTGATGGTATGTTTGTTGACGTTGAGTTGGTCGAGGAGGTACATTGACGAGATTTGTTGTTATAGGTGGAGATTTTTCTGAGTAGTCGCTGCACTGGTCGTCGTAATTCTCGTCCTTTCTAGTCTGTTGACAGTATCGTTGAATGAAGTCGTGATGTTCTTGAAGACGTCTCTTAAGTTGTAGTGTAAGCTGCAGAGTTCTTCGAATATTGTGTTGGCTTTCTTCAGTTCTTCGGTGTGGTGAAGTAGGTTTCGTTTGATGTTTTTCGGTCGTTTATTGTTTGTCCGTCGAAGTGAGTTCGTCTTGAGACTGCATTTCTTGACGTCTTTGTGCAGAGTTGAGACAGTAGTCGCTGACGTTTTGCGAAACTCTTTCACTGTGTTGTGGACATCCTTGAGGTGGTGTAGTGCAGTGTTGGCGTCATTGTGAGCTACGTTGCTGGCAATGGAAGTAACGACGGAGTTGAGCTGCTGTAAAGTTCCTTCCATTCCGCCCAGGCGATGGTTGAGGCTTCGAACTTCTAGACGAAGATCCTCCAACTCTTGTCTGGGCAGAGATGGTCCAGCGGTGGCTGCAGCGTACGATGGGGTATCCTGTTGAGTTGGTGCTGTGGATGTGTTGGCTGGTGAAGGTGTGTGATGAGGCTTAGAAGCTGCGATGACTGGTTCTGGTTGTCTGTTGAGTGCCCGAGGATAGAAGGGGCACTGTGCTTGTCCTGTATAACGGCCGAAGCCGTTGCAGGTGGCACAGTACCGGCGACGTCGACGCAAGTCGTGCGCTGTACACCATTGTGTGAGGCGACGTGCCCCACAATAGTGACACCTTGGTGATGCAGTGCAGGATGTGGCGTCGTGTCCAAACCGGCAACAACGTCGGCAGGGTACTTGACGAGTGGCTCGGCTGGGCTCTGCAAGAAGACGCCTCCCAAGCAGGAAAAGTCCTCCGCTCAAAGCTGCCTCGCTATCCCTGGTGTCAGCGAAAACGACTCGCAGGAGGGTAGATGGTCCATGGTTGGTGATGATGCGAGTGGCCCTCAAGACAGAAGACCACTCGTGCTGCGCTGCTGTTAGGACATGCCTATCTGGAATGTCTCTAGGGATCCCATGGAACACAACACTGCACCCAGGAGAGGGAGCAGTTGACGTTGTAGGCGATGTATGTTGTTGAGTTGTCGCTAGTTGAGTTGTAGCTGAAGGTGATGTCGAGGTCTCGGGGATCGGCACTCTCACTGCCTCCCCCTGAGGTGCCTCGGTGACGGCGGATTGAGCTGTTGTAGGTTGAGGTGGTGTCGAGGTCTCCGGGACCGGCACTCTCGCTGCCTCCCCCAGAGGTGCCTCGGTGACGGCGGATTGAGCTGGTGGAGGTTGAGATGGTGTCGGGGTCTCCGGGGCCGGCACTCTCACTGCCTGCCCCAGAGGTGCCTCGGTTGCGGCGGAGATTGGCGTTGAAGTTCTGCGTAGAGTCTTCTTCTTCCCCATGGCTCTCTAGAGAGAATGGGTGGGTGTCACAAGAGGGAATCCTCCGTGGTGGAGCCTCTTGACCAATGCCATGCCAGGACAAGTCCTTCACTGGCTCAATTATTTCTGTTTAAATAGGACGGTGGCAAGACGGTGGGGAAAGTTGACTGGGATTGGTTGGTTGGAAAACATAGAGGTGGTTGCTATGTTGTCATTGGTTTTTTTTTTGTTGACTTTTTAGTCTAGATTTAGCCAAGTAAGAGTCTGGGGCGTTTGTAGGTTTCCCCGGGGTCAAGGTCATATTCCCCGAGGCCACGAATAAGGGCATTGCAGCTCTGTGGTAGGGAATTGAAGAAAGTATGAGCTAGGGATAGAATATGGTCTGTCAGGGTTTGAATGGAAAGGTCTCTGTGAATGTCTCTGTTAGGGATATACCAGTCTGCGTCTACTGATATTCGTAGAAATCTGTTCTGCAGGGTTTCTAGGCGTTTCAGGTGCGATCTTGCAGCGATTCCCCAGACTTGGCATCCGTAGGTGATAGCAGGGCGGAGGACTTGCTTATACAGGAGCAGTTTGTTACGAATGGACATCGTGGACTTTCTATTGTACAGCGGGTATAACATAGCCATCCTACCGTTACCCCTCCGAAGGAGTGTCGCCTTGCCGTGGCGGAGGGGCTCAGTACCCGAACCAGACGGCCTGCTACGTGTGTCTTTGTGACCACTGGTAGGCAAGAGGTGAGGGGAAGCTAAGAACATTCCAACGGGTAGATCCCCCAGGGGGACCTACCACGGTAGGTCCGGGCTTGGCGCACCCGGGGCCCCGAGCCGCTCATCCCCATTATCATCCCCTCGCCTCCATCAGGTCTAGCCACGTTATCATCCACTTAGATTTAGTCTCTTCCTCTTCTAGGTCTTATGGTCTTATGTAGGTTAAGTTTTAGAATTATAACTCCTGTCTCACCAACAGGGATCTATCCTGTCTCCGTGGTTCCTGTCCCACGGTTTCGGCGCAGCTTCCAACTTGTGTGCTCTTCGGAGGCTCAGGCGTGAAGGTTGAGTGGACCCTCCTCACTACCCCTTTTGTGCGACACTAGGTGCGGAGCCGTTCCATTGTCAAGTACACCCCCGTAGCTCCTTAGGGGCCGGGTCCCCATGGGTATCTCGGCGGCCGTGCTGCCCTTGGGTGTACAGGGGGACCCGACGTGTTACCGCTGTCTGGGGTCCGATGTAATCAACCACAAGTCCCCTGAATCCACGCTGACTCCGTTGAGGCAGCGTGGGCTAGAGTGGGGAGCCACAGGCGGTTATTCCTGTGGTAGGGGCATAAAGTCGGGCCTGCCTTTGGTGGAAATGTCGCATACCGGTAAGTAGTGATAGGCGGAGGGTAACTTTTTCTGATGTACTCCTTGAGATCGGGTCTGAAGCGGGTGCTTCGGGCCGGCACAGACCGGAAGATTTAGGTGTCTTTTTCCTTTATCCCCCGGATGGCAGGCTGACGCCGACGGTCCGGAAGGGGGACCCTTTCATAATGTCTCCTCTGCGCTCCCCCCCTTCAACTCCACGATTTTTGGTTATGAGTATGGTAAGCGAGAAGAAGACCCTGGCTACTCTGAGTCCGTTTTATATTAAAAAGGAAGTAGATCGCTTATGTGGCGCTGTAAAAAATGTCACTCGATGTAGGGACGGCAACTTGCTGATAGAGGTGGCTCAAGACTCCCAAACCGCAAAACTACTTAAAGCCACTCTCCTAGGTTCTTATCCCGTAAAGGTAGAGAAGCATAAGACTTTGAATAGTTGTCGCGGCGTAGTTTCAACATCAAGTCTGGACAACCTCTCTAACGAGGACATAGTTAACTGCCTCTCTGATCAAGGTGTTATTGCTGCATACCGTTTAATTGGTAAGAAGGATGACAAGCCCTCCCCCTTACGTACGGTTTTCCTTACGTTAGAACGTACGACTCTGCCGCAATTCATATTCTGCGGGTATGAACGCGCAACCGTACGACCGTATGTGCCGAACCCTATGCGTTGTTTCCGCTGCCAGAAGTTCGGGCATACGCAGCAGCGATGTACCGGTACACCAGTTTGTCCTCGCTGTGGTCGAAATGCTCACGACGGCTCCCTGTGCGATCAGGACTCCACCTGTGTCAACTGTGGAGGTGCACACCCGTCGAACTCGCGCGATTGCCCCCGCTTTTTAGAGGAGAAGGGAATCCAGGAGCTTCGGGTTAAGGAACACCTAACTTTTGTAGACGCACGAAAGCGGTATCAGGAGCTTCATCCAACCACCACCTTGAAGTTTTCTGCAGCTGTCCGCCAGGCTGTTCCGAAACAGGACGCCGTCGTACAGACGTGCCCCAGTTCGCCCTCTCGGGTTTCCGTGGGAGTACAAACTGGCTCACCTGACGAGCATAGTTCTACTCCACCTACAGTTCGACCACAGACTACCTCTTCTGCCGTCCAGACGTCAGTTCCGCCGCAGTCGACTAGCTCTGAGACTGCTTCGTTGCCTGTTGAACGCCATCGTTCCAGGCATAAACTCCGGGCCAGTAGTTGCACGTCCTCTGTGAAGTCCCGCTCCCGCTCTGCGAGCCGCAGGGGTTCTTCAGACTCCCGCACATCGGAGGAGTCACCGGAGGATGGTGGACCTCACATTATCGGTCCAAAGAGTGCGAAGGTGAAAAAGAAAATAAAGACCAACTACTAATTCGATTTTAGCATGGAAATAATCCAGTGGAATATTAATGGGTTCCGGGCCAGGGCTCCAGACATACCCCCTCCGAAGGAGTGTCGCCTTGCCGTGGCGGAGGGGCTCAGTACCCGAACCAGACGGCCTGCTACGTGTGTCTTTGTGACCACTGGTAGGCAAGAGGTGAGGGGAAGCTAAGAACATTCCAACGGGTAGATGAGGCTCGTTAGTCTTGGTCGCCGACTCATCTAGGAGAAGAGGACCCCGAAATCAAACTCCCCCAGGGGAACCTACCACGGTAGGTCCGGGTTTGGCGCACCCGGGGCCCCGAGCTGCTCACTATCACTTCACCCCCTCCACCTTCATTAACTGTGCCACGTGCAGCATTTTATGTTGCTTTTTATATCACCCTCTTCCTCTTCTAGGTTTATTCCGATTATTAGTTAGTAAGGCCTTAGTTTTATAACTCCTGTCTCACCAGCAGGGATCTTTCCTATCTCCGTGGTCCTGTCCCACGGTTTTCAGCGCGGCCCCCGACTTGTGTGCTCTTCGGAGGTCTCAGGCGCGAAGGTTGTGCGGACCCTTCACACTGCCCCCATGTGTAGCCTTAGGTGCGGAGCCCGTCCACACGTCATGTACACCCACGTAGCTCCTTGAGGGCACGGCCGGTGTTAATCTCCCGACGGCCGCGTGCCGTCGGGTTAGTATCACCGGCCGGACGTGTTACCGCTGACGGAGCCCCGGTGTAATCAACCCGAAGTCCCCTGAATCCACGCTGACTCCGTTGAGGCAGCGTGTGCTAAAGCGGGGAGCCACAGGCGGTTATTCCTGTGGTGGGGCATAAAACCGGGGTGTCACGTGGTGAACGGTTTACCCATGCGGACCCCCTCCGAAGGAGTGTCGCCTTGTCGTGGCGGAGGGGCTCAGTACCTGAGCCAGACGGCCTACTAAGATTCATTTTGATTACTGGTAGGCAAGAGGTGAGGGGAAGCAAAGAACATTCCAAACGGGTAGATGGGGCTCGTTAGTCTTGGTTGACGACTCATCTAGGAGAAGAGGACTCCGAAATCAAACTCCCCCAGGGGCTCCTACTATGGTAGGTACGGGTTTGGCGTACCCGGGGCCCCGAGCCATACTCTCGATTGGGTTCCTCCAAGAGGTGAGAGGGCACATGTCAAACGCCCAATCAACTTTGGTCCACTTTTGTGTTTGACCTCCCACCTATTACCTCCCTGTACACAGTCTGACGGATAACCTACGCGCGGGTGACGCAAGGGGTGACTGGGTAATCGCGTAAGTCCCAGCCCCTGGTTATCATGTAGGATCTGTGTACGTATCCGCTGATAAAGGTCAGTCCCGGGGAGGGGCCATTGCATGAGCTGATGCACTCCTGAAGGCGATTGGGTCCCTCTGTCTATGCATTGGGAGGTGAGACCCTAGGGTGAGCAAGGTCCAGGCCAGGACTCTCACCTAAGCCGGGGTGGCGCCCAGGATGTGAGCATGCCATCGGAGACATTTGCAATGGTGGAGGATGACATCGCCATGAGTTCTCAAAAAACTCAAAACAAAAAAAATATAAAAGTTTGTGTAAAGGAAGTAGCAGAGTTGAGTGGTCCTCGCTACTTAGTAATATCAAGAACTGAGGGAGACAAGAAATTTTTATCGGTGAGCCCATTTACCATACAAAAGGGTTTGGATAACATTGCTGGTCCTGTAAAGTCATGCACTAGATCTCGCAATGGCACGCTCCTGGTTGAAGCACATTCAGCTACCCAGGCAGCTAAAATACTGAAAGCGAACATGCTAGCAAGTTATCCTGTACGTGTCGAGATGCACAGAACCTTGAACTCCTCGCGCGGTGTGATAAACACCCGTGCATTGGAAGGATTATCCAATGAGGAGATTCAAGAGAATCTGGCGGAACAAGGCGTCATACACGTTTACCGGGTTCAACGTAAAGAAGGTGGTGAGTTAAAGCCAACTAATACCTTGTTCCTGACCTTTGATCGGGTAGATCTCCCACAAAGGATTAAGGCAGGGTATGAATCCATTGAAGTTAGGCCGTTCATCCCGAACCCACTCAGGTGTTTTAAGTGCCAGCGCTTTGGTCATACAAGTGAGCTTTGTAAGGGACTAGCTACATGCCCTCAATGTGGAGATGAATCCCACGATGGTGCATGTACTACAGCTCCTACATGTGTGAACTGCAGAGGTGAACATCCATCTAGTTCCCGAGACTGCCCCCGCTTTGTAGAGGAAAGAGCGATCCAAGAGATACGGGTTAAAGAGAAGGTGCCCTTCTCAGAGGCCCGGAAGCTCTTGCGTCTACGCCAACCCTCTGTTCCCAGATCCGGAACCTATAGCTCAGTTGCAGCTAAAGCGGTAGCGAGCAGAGAGATCGCAACTCAGACCAGCGATTTCAATGGGGCAACAATTTCTGAAAAAACACTTGTTGCCCGTAGCTCTATACCAAAGCCTTCAACATCAGCACGCACATCTGTATCAACGTGTACAAAATCTGTTGGTGAAAAAAATTCAACTGTTCGATCACCAACGAAAATGCCAAACTCGACACAGAAGACTAGCAAACCCGTTATTTACAATGGCTCGCCGATAAAATTTAAAAAGAACTACACAAAGAACGATTTCCTCAAGGAAGATAAGGCTCAACCCAGTACATCAAAGGGGTACAAGAGTCCAAGGAGATCTCCTCGAAGATCCTCTTCTGGGGAATCTTCAGGAGTGGACTCTGACCGGCGTCTTTCATCTTCGCCGGTCTCCGTGTCAAATCGGTTCGAAGCTCTCGAACCAAAATTCAGTATCGGAACACGGACGTCCTCGGCAGAGGACATGGAGTACGAATCTGCCCACACTGGGAGACCCCCAGTAGAAAAGAGGCGCGAAAAAGCGCCAGACAAGAATGCGAGCCCCAGAGAAAAAAAAAGGGCTAAGTTAGTTCGACAACCGCCAACTCAAAGGTAATGAAGAGTTACCTTGGAGTTACCTATCCCATACATAATGCAATATGGCTATTCTACATTGGAACATACGTGGCATTCGAACTCAAAGACCAGAACTTGAGCTCTTGCTCAAAGAAAACGAACCTCTGGTCGCATGTTTGCAAGAGACTAAGCTGCGTCCTCAAGACGCTTTCCATCTAAGGCGATACACCCCAGTACGGTGTGATGTTACACCAGAAGAGGGTGTTCCGGCACATGGCGGCGCTATGATACTTGTGAGAGATGACATATATATGCAATCTGTACCAATACAGTCTGATATCCAATCAGTTGCAATAAGGATTATACTGCCAGACATCCATTTCACCATCTGTAATATATATTTGCCTCCGTCCCATGACCTCTCGCACATTGATTTAGAAGATCTAGTTTCCCAGTTGCCAACACCGTTTCTGTTGGTGGGAGACTTCAATGCGCACCACCCACTTTGGGGTTCAAGTCGCGCTTGTGCGAGAGGTACACTCATTTCCGATTTTTTGGACAGTCACAACCTAGCTCTCCTCAACACTGGAGAGCCTACATTCATTTCGGACTCTCACAATAGTTTCTCGCACCTTGACCTTGCAGTTTGTTCACCTCAGTTGGCAGTCTCCTTACAATGGAATGTCATCTCTGATTTACACTCTAGTGACCACTTCCCATGTCTTATTAGTCTCTTGACGCAACATACATATTCCACACGTATGCCCAGATGGCGTTTGGACCATGCCAACTGGAACCTTTACACCCAGTTGGCTGTCTTTACGTACAACGAGCACGACTCAGTGAATAATTTGGCGCAGCATCTCACGGAGACGATTCTCTCTGCTGCTGAACAATCGATTCCGCGGTCGACTACACACCCTCGTCGATTTCCCGTCCCCTGGTGGACGGAAGAATGTCGGAATGCCATTCGTGCTCGAAGGCGTGCACTTAGGGTTTTCCAACGTCACCCTACTTTGGAAAACCTAATCGAATACAAGAAAATGCGCGCCAGGTCCAGACAAGTCATTAAGGATAGCAAAAAGTCATCATGGAGCAAATTTGTAGCTTCATTTAACCGACACACACCTTCCTCGGTTGTGTGGGATAGATTAAGGCGTGTTGCAGCTAAAACGACCCAAATACCAATAGCGGGACTAAAAACAGCCACAGGAGCTGTTGTTGATTCATTTGAAGTGGCCAATACCTTTGGCAGTGCTTTCGCACAAGTGTCTAGCTCGGAAAACTACTCCCCTGAGTTCCTTCCAATTAAAACTCAGGTGGAATCTCAAGGCTTCTCGTTTCGTTCTAGAAACGTAGAAGATTACAATCGCCTTTTCACCATGGCAGAGCTGGAGTATTCCCTGAAATCTTCGCGATGTTCAGCACCAGGACCGGACGGTATTCATGTACAAATGTTACAACGGCTCTCTCCTGAAGGTAAGGCATTCCTGCTCGAGGTCTATAATCGTGTTTGGGTTGACAGTATACTCCCAGAAAATTGGCGGGAGGCCACCGTTATTCCCATCTTGAAGGCTGGAAAGGACCGTCATCTTCCCTCCAGCTACCGTCCTATTTCCCTCACCAGTTGCGTTTGCAAGGTGATGGAACGCATGATCAATGGACGATTGGTATGGTGGTTAGAAAGTCGTAACCTACTGACTAACATCCAGTGTGGTTTTCGACGACGCCGTTCAACTGTTGACCATCTTGTGTCAATATCGACACAGATAATGGACGGCTTTATGAAGAACTGTCAAACCGTTGGCATATTTTTCGATCTTGAGAAGGCTTATGATACGTGCTGGCGAGCAGGGATTCTACGGTCCCTGTATGCCTGGAATATGCGTGGACGCCTGCCACTTTTCATTCAGGAGTTTATGAAGGACCGCTTTTTCCGAGTAAGGGTCGGCTCGGTTTTTTCTAATTCTTTTGTTCAGGAGGAGGGAGTACCTCAGGGTTCGGTGCTAAGTGTCACGCTCTTTGCTATAGCAATTAACTCCATCTGGAAATGTGTTCCACCTGGAGTTTCGTCATGCCTATTCGTAGACGATTTTGCTGTCTATTGCACTTCTCAGCGCACGGCGTTCTTACAACGGCGCCTGCAGCAATGTTTGGACAACCTTAGAGAATGGAGCATGAAAAACGGCTTCCGTTTCTCAACTGAGAAGTCAATCTGCGTTAATTTCTGGCGCCGTAGGAGACGATTACCACCTTCGCTCCGATTTGGTCCAGATGAACTTCCCTTCGCAGAAGAGACGCGCTTCCTGGGTTTGATCTTGGACAGGAAGCTTAGTTGGTCGTCGCATATTGCACAGCTAAGAGCGAGATGTGACCGTTCCCTAAATATTATGCGAGTACTGAATGGCAAATCGTGGGGAGCGGATCGGACAATTTTGTTGCGAATATATCGCGCATTGGTCCGATCCAAGCTAGACTATGGGTGTATTGTTTATTCGTCAGCACGACCATCTGTGCTGAGAAGATTAGACGTGGTCCATAATAGGGGCATCCGCATTGCAACAGGAGCTTTTCCAACAAGCCCAGTGGTGAGCCTTTACGCCGAGTCCGCAGAACTTCCTCTGCATTATCGGCGTGAGATTCTCTTGGCAAATTATGGTTGTGCGCTTAGATGTATGCCTAAGCACCCAACGTTCGCTTCTTTTTTCACCACCACGCTAAGAGAACGATATGGAAATAGCACCCTTAATCCAAAGCCTGCGGGGTTCCGCTTCCAAGAGCTCCTAGTGAAGCTTGGAGTGGAACTGCCTGTGATGTTCGCCAAGGGCGAGAGACTTTACCCCCCTTGGCTATCTGGTACGCCCCATGTAGATCTTGGGATGACCGTACACCAGAAGTCCACGCTGCCTATTTCAAGTATCCGCACGTGTTTCTTAGAATTTTTGTCAGGCTACTCTGACCGTAAATATATTTACACCGATGGATCAAAGAACACCAACGGTGTTGGATGTGCTTATGTTTATGGAACCGAACCATATACATTCGGTTTTCCAAATAGCACTTCCATCTTTACTGCAGAGCTTTATGCAATTTATCGAGCCGTTTTGTATGTTCGCCGTCGTAAATTAGGTGACTGCCTCATTTTGAGCGATTCCCTTAGTGCACTGCAGAGCCTTTGTCAGTTGTACAACCCCCACCCTATTGTACAACGTATCCAGGATGCCCTCCATGTTTTACACGCTTCTGGTGTTGAAGTGGTGTGTGCATGGATTCCTGGTCACGTAGGTTTGCCCGGGAATGAAATGGCAGATTTAGCAGCAAAGACGGCAACTACAGAACCCAGAATTACCATCTCACGTGTTACTTCGGAAGACTTTAGGCTTGAAGTGCGGAGAGCGGTGCTGTCGTCCTGGCACGACGAGTGGTCAGCTCTCCGCGGTAATAAGCTTAGAGAAGTGAAAGAACTTCCGATAAACTGGGTAACTTCCTGTCGCACATCTCGTCGCGAGGAGGTTAGTTTGGCTCGATTAAGAATAGGGCACTGCAATTTTTCGCACGGTTACCTATTTAAAAGGGACCCTGCGCCTCTATGTCCGCTGTGTGACAACGTTTTGTCGGTTCGCCACGTGCTCCTAGACTGTTACTCTCTAGCGCACCTTCGGGATTCTCTGCAGCTGCCTGCCAGACTTGCAGAGGTCCTAGCGGACGACAAAACAGCGGTTGATAGAGTTTTTAATTTTTTAGCGCAGTGCAATATAAATTTGAGGATTTAAAATTTTTAATTATCTGTTTCAGATTTTGGACATATTTATCACCTTGTTTCATATCTGGCTATTGCCACTGCTTTTTACCTTTGTATATTTTTCTTGTTGCTAGTACTTTTATTTTTTGAGTGAAATTTATATCTGGCTATTGCCATGAGTCTGTTAAGGGCGCTGATGACCTAGAAGTTGAGCGCCCTTAAACCAAATCCAATCCAATCCAACCCATGCGGACAAGCAGTGGAGATCGGAGGGTAGCTCATCTGAAGTACGCCTTGAGGTCAGTCATGGAGGGGTCTCCATGGCGGCACAGACCGTGGAGATTTTGGTGTCTTTTATCCTTTGACCCCCGGATGGCAGGCTGACGCCGACAGTTCCGGATGGGGGGTCCAAATAATCATGTCTCCGCGCAACCCCTCTTCCTTTGACCCTTTCTTGGTTTTGACTTTGGCATGTGACGGGAAAACGATAAAGGACCTTAGCCCATTTTATATAAAACGAGAAGTCGACAGAATATGTGGCCCGGTTAAGAACGCGACCAGAGTTCGAGACGGTACGCTGTTGATCGAAACCAACACGGCAGACCAGACCCAGAAACTTTTAAAGGCGAGTTTGTTGGGCTCCTACCCAATTCGGGTAGCCCCACACAAATCGCTCAACACATGTAGGGGAGTTGTCACCACCTCCAGTCTGGACAATCTGTCGAACGATGAGATTACCACCTGTCTCTCCGACCAGCGTGTGTGTCAGGCTTACCGTCTTACCAAAAAGCAGGATGGCAAGGATGTGCCTTTGCGTACGGTGTTTCTGACGTTCAGAGGAACTAAATTGCCCGAGTACATCTTTTGTGGCTACGAACGTGCCGCCGTACGCCAGTATATGCCGAACCCCATGCGTTGTTTTAGGTGCCAGCGGTTCGGCCATACTAAGACCCTGTGTAATAATCCTGCTATATGTGAGCGCTGTGGTTTAGCAGCCCATGAGGACCCGACATGTACACGGGATCCCCTCTGTGTGAACTGTGAAGGGAAGCATCCATCCAGCTCGCGTCAGTGTGCGAAGTTCTTGGATGAGAAGTGTATACAAGAATTGCGCGTGAAAGAACATCTCACGTTTCCAGAAGCGCGTCGTCGCTTTGAGCAGCTGAAACCTGCTACCACCACAGGTTATGCCTTGGCTGCCCGACGCGCTCCTGCCAGCAGCGTAGCGATCCAGCACGTTCCTGTATCAGATGCTTCTACACAGACTGACCTACCTGCGAATACCCCTTCACTGTCTCGTGCCACAGCTGCACCTGCTACTACATCTATAGCCGTGCAGACACCAGCTCACAAGACAACTAGCCGCAGCCAGCCTGTTGACAGCCATTATTCTGGGCCTTCTGGTCGCGCCAGCAGTCGCACATCGTCCATGAAGTCCCGCTCCCGCTCTCGTTCAGCGAGCCGCCGGGGATCTTCAGACTCCCGGACGTCGGCGGAGTCACCAGACGATGGCGAATTTAACCTACCCCGTCCGAAGTCGGTTAAGGTAAAGATGAAAAAGAAAAAGATGAAGACGAATCCCTAATTCTTCTTTACCATGGAAATAATCCAGTGGAATGTTAATGGGTTCCGGGCACGTGTTCCGGACGTACAGCATCTCGTTTCGCAACGGTCTCCATCAATCGTCTGTCTACAAGAAACGCACTTGCACCCTAACCACGCATTACAACTTCGTGGTTTTTCGGCATTTAGACATGACTCTGCAGCTGATAGGCGAGCCAGCGGGGGTGTTGCTATCCTGGTGGCGCATGATATCTCTGCCACCAGTGTGCCACTCAACACGCCGCTACAAGCTGTAGCGGTGCGTGTGCAGCTGCAGAGCCTCTGTTTCTCCCTTTGCAATGTCTATCTGCCACCGGTCAGTGTCGTACACACGAACGATCTTCGGGCTCTCTTGGCACAGATTCCGCCACCGCTCATCTTTCTCGGCGATCTGAATGCCAAGCACTCTCATTGGGGCTCCGACATTGACGATGCCCGTGGGTGCCTTGTAGCAGACGTTTGCCATATGTCCGGCCTAGTCATATTAAACACTGGCGTGCCTACTTACTTATCATCTGCCTATGGTACACACTCCGCACTTGACGTTTCATTTAGCAGTCCGTCACTGGTACCTCTACTCGACTGGTCGGTACTTTCCCACTTATTTGGCAGTGATCATTACCCCATTAGCATTCACCTATCGGGCCACAGTTCTGTGCCAACACGCTTTCCTCACTGGATTATTTCCAAGGCTGACTGGGGGAAGTTTCGTTCCCTCATTCACCTAACCGACGATGGTTTTACCACCATTGACGACATGGTGGAGTATTTTACTTACTCTATCCTTCGTGCAGCGGATTCCAGCATTCCTCGTGGTTCCACTACACCTCGTCACGTTCCTGTGCCTTGGTGGTCCGAGGAATGCCGTTTGGCTACTAAAGCACGCAAGCGTGCATTGCGTGTCTTTACATTACATCCTACGCAGGCGAACTTTGTCGCTTTTAAGCGTGCTCGTGCTAGGGCAAGATTTATACTTCGAGACGCAAAACGCAAATCGTGGGAAAAGTATGTATCTTCTCTTTCCCGTCGAACTTCGCCGCAAAAGGTGTGGACTGCTGTTCGGCGAATGTACGGCAAGTGTTGCCGGACGACCATCCCTGGCCTTGCCGTACAGGGCTCCCGTTACACCAGCGAGCAGGACATCGCCGACGCCCTTGCCGAGTATTTTGCCTGTACTAGCCAAACCCAAAGCCATGATAGAGCGTTTTTAGCTATCAAGGAATCTGCGGAGCAGATAGGCCTTAGTTTTAACAGTGCCCAAAGTGAACCGTACAATGCACCATTTACCGAGGCGGAGCTAGCGCATTCCTTGTCCCTAGCAAAGAATTCTTCTCCCGGTCCTGATGACATCCACCGCCAAATGCTGCTTCATCTTCCACCTGCAGCTCTTTCCTTCATGTTGAGCATGTATAACCGCATCTGGCATCAGCAGGTTTTTCCGTCTTCCTGGCGAGAGGGCATTGTCATCCCTATCCCTCGACCAGGAAAAGACCGGACACTTCCCTCTAGCTACCGCCCTATTTGCCCGACGAGTGTCGTCTGCAAGACCTTGGAACGGATGATTAACACTCGCTTAGTGTGGTGGCTAGAGACGAATAACCTGCTGAGCAATGTTCAGTGCGGATTTCGTCGCTATCGCTCCAGTGTCGACAACCTGACGCGCATGGAGGCATACATACAGAATGCGTTTCTCCTGAAGCAGCATGTCGTGGGTGTCTTCTTTGATCTGGAGAAGGCCTACGATACTACTTGGCGCTATGGCATTCTCCGTACTCTACACGGTTATGGTTTGCGCGGTCACTTAGCCGTTTTCCTTTTTAACTTTTTACTCATTCGCCGTTTTCGTGTCCGTATAGGCAACACGCTGTCTCAAGAGAAGATCCAGGAGAATGGTGTACCCCAGGGCTCCATCCTGAGTGTCACACTTTTCGCAGTTGCCATTAATGGCATCACTAGTGTTGTTCGTAGCGGTATCCCGATGTCGCTGTATGTTGACGACTTTGCGATCTACTATCGCTCTTATAGTATGGAGCACATCGAGCGTCAACTGCAGCTGACCATAACCTCCATCGCCGAGTGGGCATTAAGCACGGGCTTTCGGCTGTCCCCTACGAAAACACAGTGTCTACACTTTCACCGACTGCGAGGAGTACACCCTCCTCCTGATCTTCATCTGCGCGACACACGTCTTCCTTTTATACCGCACCTTAAGTTTTTGGGCTCACACCTCGACAGTAAACTCACATGGGAGCACCATATCCGCTATCTTCGTGCTTCCTGCGATCGTTCGCTTCGGGTACTCAGGGTCTTATCTGGGGCATCTTGGGGCGGCGATCGCACCGTCATGTTGAGGTTATATGGCTCTCTGGTCCGGTCCAAATTAGACTACGGCTGTTTTATTTATGGCACGGCGTCTGCGTCTAAACTCCGGCTTTTAGACACAGTACATCACACTGGTATCCGTCTCGCTACTGGGGCTTTCCGCACCAGCAGAATCGATTGTCTGTATGCTGATTCTGGCGAACCTCCACTGTCTGTTCGACGCTCTTTATTACTTTGTTCTTACGTGGCAAGGCTGGCCGCCCATCCAGGTCACCCTTCGTTTCCACCCTTGTTGCGTCCAGACCTCGCGCACCGTTATATGCGAAATACAACCATCTCCCGTCCAAGTGGTATCCGGTTTCGTGAACTGCTTGCTGCACACGCCCTTCGACTGCCAGCCGTAGAGCGGCATTCACGTGGCCGATGTCCTCCCTGGCAACTCCAGCGCGCACGCTTTGACCTGGAGCTGTCGGGATGTGTTAAGATAGCTACCCCTCATTCCGTGTTCCGCCAACTATTCACGGAACTACTGGGGCGATACCGGACTTCCTGTCCGGTATTTACCGATGGGTCCCAGATGGGTAGTTCGACGGGTTGCGCCTTTATATACAACGGTGACGCTCATACGTACCGCCTACCGGACGCCAGTTCAGTATTTACCGCCGAGTTGTTTGCCATATTTTATTTCCTCCTTTTTATCTCCAGTTCAGGTCCTGAAAGTTTTATCGTTTGTTCCGATTCTTTTAGCGCTCTCCAGGCCCTGCAACAGTTTATCGGCACCTCGGCATTGGTTGTTAAAATCCAGACGTTGATTTCTCAGCTACTGTCTCGCGGATACCAGTTTGTTTTTACGTGGATCCCAGGCCATGTGGGTATTCCGGGTAACGAGGCGGCGGATGCGGCTGCAAAGTCTGCATGTCGCCTTCCGGAGTATTCCACCCGTACGCTCCCCTATATAGATGTGCAGAAATATTTCCGTCGCCATCTATTTGCTCTGTGGCAGGAATCTTGGGAAGCGTTATCTGGCACTCAATTACGGACTATCAAGGACACGGTACAACCCTGGCATACCAGCTGCAGGAATTCCAGGCGGGAAGAAGTGGTTTTAACCCGCCTGAGGATAGGCCATACCCGAGCCACGCATGGACACCTTTTGCGTGGTGATCCGGAGCCTGTCTGTACGACGTGTAATATTACAATCTCCGTCGCACATGTCCTACTTGATTGTCCGCGATACGCTCGTGAGCGCCAGTCCGTTGGCCTGGGCCTTACACTGTCGTCAGTTTTAGGCAACGACCCAGTATCTGTAAATACAGTGCTGCGGTTTTGTTGCACAATTGATTTTATGAAGTCAGTGTAAGGTTATTTTATTTCAGAGATTTTAGCCTTTTGGAATGCCGTATTTTTGGGTTTTTTAACGTTTTAGTGTTTTTTATTTTGTAGCAATTTTAACTTTCTGTTTTTAACATTTTAAATGGAACGTTTTTATAGTTGTTTAGAGGTTTTTTATCTATTTTAACCGTAGATTTTTAGTTTTTAATGGGTGATGTTATAACACTTGACGGTATGTAATTTTACTTCTGGACTCGGGGCCCTAATGACCAAGTTGTCGACGGGTCCTTAAACCCGACACACTCACTCACTCACTCATATTAAACGGGAAGTTGACCGAATCTGTGGCCCTGTAAAAAATGCGACCAGAATACGCGACGGTACGCTATTGATAGAGGTGATTACTGCAGACCAGTCGCAGAAACTACTGAAAGCGAGTTTATTGGGCTCCTACCCTATCCGGGTAGTCCCACATAAAACACTGAATACTTGCAGAGGAGTTGTCACCACCTCCAGCCTTGATGGTCTGTCTAATGAAGAGATAGTCACCTGCCTTTCAGATCAACGGGTGTGTCAGGCGTACCGTCTCACTCGAAAACAGGATGGAAAAGTGATCGATTTACGCACTGTGTTTTTGACATTTAAGGGTACTCAGTTACCCGAGTACATCTTCTGCGGCTACGAGCGTGCCGCAGTTCGGCAGTATGTACCGAACCCTATGCGCTGTTTTCAGTGTCAGTAGTTCGGTCATACTAAGCTTTCGTGCACCCATCCTGCTACTTGTAAGCGTTGTGGACTACCATACCATGAGGGTACGGCTTGCACCCGTGACCCTTACTGCGTTAACTGTGGAGGGAGTCATCCATCCAGCTCGCGACAGTGTCCGAAGTTTCTCGAGGAAAAGTGTATCCAGGAGCTGCGCGTGAAAGAACGCCTGACGTTTGTTGAAGCGCGCCGTCGCTTTCAACAACTGCAACCTGCTACCACCACAGGTTTTGCATCCGCTGTTCGTCGCCCTCCTGTGAACACTGTTGCTATACAGCATGTACCCGTCGCAGATGCTTCGACACAAACAGATTTACCGGCGAGCACCTCTCCACCGCGTCGTGATAAAACTGCACCAGCAACTACATCTTCCGCTGTGCAGACACACGCTCACCAGGGGTCCACAAGCAGAGGCTACACCGTATTGCCTGTTCCCACAAATCGTTCGCGACCTAAACATCGGGCGAGTAGTCGTACCTCCACGAAGTCCCGCTCCCGCTCCGCGAGCCGCCGGGGATCTTCTGACTCCCGAAGTTCCGAGGAGTCGCCTGAGGACGGTGAAAAGCCCATCATTGGTCCCAAGTGCGCCAAGGTTAAGATGAAGAAAAAGATAAAGACTATGGCTTAACCTTTTTATTATGGAAATAATTCAGTGGAATGTTAATGGGTACCGGGCCCGTGCCCCGGACATACAACACTTAGCTTGGCACCATTCGCCTTCAGTCGTCTGTCTACAAGAAACCCATCTGAAGCCTAACCACACCTTACATCTTCGTGGTTTTTCGGCATTTAGACATGACTCTGCAGCTGATCGACGAGCAAGCGGTGGTGTTGCTACTCTGGTGGCGCATACCATCTCAGCCACAAGCATCCCGCTAAACACGCCGCTGCAAGCTGTAGCAGTGCGTGTCCAGTTGCAGGGCGTGAGTCTGTCAATTTGTAATGTCTATATGCCACCGGTCAGTTACGTACACGCGAACGACCTTCGGGCTCTTTTGGCTCAGATTTCGCCACCGCTTATCTTCCTTGGTGATCTGAATGCCAAACACACTTTATGGGGCTCCGACACTGACGATGCTCGTGGGTGCCTTGTAGCAGACGTTTGCGATATGTCCGGCCTCCTTTTGTTGAACACTGGTGCCCCTACCTTCTTATCATCTGCCTATGGTACCTATTCCGCCTTAGACGTTAGCTTCTGTAGCCCGTCACTGGTACCACTTATTGATTGGTCGGTGCTCTCCGACCTCTTTGGCAGTGATCATTTTCCCATTAACATTCACATTACTGGTTTCCATCCTATTCCAACACGATACCCTCACTGGATTATTTCCAAGGCTGACTGGGGGAAATTCCGTTCCCTCATTCACCTTACGGACGATGGTTTTACCACCATTGACAACATGGTGGAGTATTTTACATGTTCTGTCCTGCTTGCAGCAAATTCCAGCATTCCTCGCGGTTCTACTACACCTCGTCATGTTCCCGTGCCTTGGTGGTCCGAGGAATGTCGTTTGGCTGTTAAAGCCCGCAAACGGGCTCTGCGAGTTTTCAGTGCACATCCTACGGAAGAGAACTTCATTGCCTTTAAGCGTGTGCGTGCCCGGGCGCGTTTTGTACTTCGCAGTGCAAAACGCACATCCTGGGTAACTTACGTCTCTTCCCTCTCTCGACGCACTTCAACACAAAGGGTGTGGACTGCGGTTCGGCGTATGTACGGCAAGTGTCGCCGGACGATTATTCCCGGTCTTGCCGTACAGGGCTCTTATTACACCAACGAGCAGGCGATCGCCGACGCCCTTGCCGAATCTTTCTCTGCTACCAGCCAAACCCAAAGTTACGATAGGTCGTTTTTAGCTATCAAGGAATCTGCGGAGCGGATAGTTCTTAATTTTAACAGCGACGGTAGTGAACCATACAACACGCCTTTTAGCACAGCAGAGCTGATGCACTCCTTGTCTCTGGCGCACGACTCTTCTCCCGGTCCGGATGACATCCACCGACAAATGTTGCTTCATCTACCACCTCAGGCTCTTTCCTTCCTGCTGAGCATCTATAACCGAATCTGGCTCCAGCGGGTTTACCCGTCTTCCTGGCGCGAGAGTATCGTCATCCCTATACCTCGGCCCGGGAAAGACCGGGCACTTGCCTCTAGCTACCGCCCTATTTGCCTAACGAGTGTCGTTTGCAAGACCCTCGAACGTATGATCAACACTCGTTTAGTGTGGTGGCTAGAGACGAATAACCTGCTGAGTAATGTCCAGTGCGGTTTTCGTCGCCATCGCTCCAGTGTCGACAATCTGACAAGCATGGAGGCCTACATACAGAATGCATTTCTCTTGAAGCAGCATGTCGTGGGTGTGTTCTTTGATCTGGAGAAGGCCTACGACACTACATGGCGCTATGGCATTCTCCGTACTCTACACGGTTATGGTTTACGCGGTAACTTGTCGTTTTTTATTTTTAACTTTTTACTAATTCGCCGTTTTCGTGTCCGCATAGGCAACACGCTCTCCCAAGAGAAGGTTCAGGAGAATGGTGTACCCCAAGGGTCGATTCTCAGCGTTACGCTTTTCGCCGTTGCCATTAATGGTATCACCAGCGCTGTTCGTAGCGGAACCCCTCCGAAGGAGTGTCGCCTTGCCGTGGCGGAGGGGCTCAGTACCCGATCCAGACGGCCTACTGAGTGAGTCTTCGTGACCACTGGTAGGCAAGAGGTGAGGGGAAGCTAAGAACATTCCAACGGGTAGATGAGGCTCGTTAGTCTTGGTCGACGACTCATCTAGGAGAAGAGGACTCCGAAGTCAAACTCCCCCAGGGGAACCTACCACGGTAGGTCCGGGTTTGGCGCACCCGGGGCCCCGAGCTGCTCACTATCACTTCACCCCCTCTACCTTCATCAACTGTGCCACGTGCAACGTTTTATGTTGCTTTTTATATCACCCTCTTCCTCCCCTCCGAAGGAGTGTCGCCTTGTCGTGGCGGAGGGGCTCAGTACCTGAACCAGACGGCCTACTAAGTGTTCTTTCGACTACTGGTAGGCAAGAGGTGAGGGGAAGCAAAGAACATTCCAAACGGGTAGATGAGGCTCGTTAGTCTTGGTCGACGACTCATCTAGGAGAAGAGGACTCCGAAATCAAACTCCCCCAGGGGCTCCTACTACGGTAGGTACGGGTTTGGCGTACCCGGGGCCCCGAGCCATACTCTCGATTGGGTTCCTCCAAGAGGTGAGAGGGCACATGCCAAACGCCCAATCAACTTTGGTCCACTTTTGTGTTTGACCTTCCACCTGTTACCTCCCTGTACACAGTCTGATGGATAACCTACGCGCGGGTCGTCGGAGGATGGGGAGACGCAAGGGGTGACTGGGTAATCGCGTAAGTCCCAGCCCCTGGTTATCATGTAGGATCTGTGTGCGTATCCGCTGATAAAGGTCAGTCCCGGGGAGGGGCCATTGCATGAGCTGATGCACTCCTGAAGGCGATTGGGTCCCTCTGTCTATACATTGGGAGGTGAGACCCTAGGGTGAGCAAGGTCCAGGCCAGGACTCTCACCTAAGCCGGGGTGGCGCCCAGGATGTGAGCATGCCATCGGAGACATCTGCAATGGTGGAGGATATCATCGCCATGAGTTCTTTCAAAACTCCCAAAAAACATGCCAAAGTCAGTGAAAAGGAAGTAGCAGAGTTGAGTGGTCCTCGCTACTTAGTGATATCAAGAACAGAGGAAGGTAAAACATTCAGATCGGTGAATCCATTCGTGATACAGAAGGGTCTCGATAAGATAGCTGGCCCAGTGAAGAACTGCACAAGATCGCGAAACGGCACGCTGCTTGTTGAATCTATTTCAGCAGCACAGGCAGCTACTATTGTAAAAGCCAACATGTTAGCCAGCTATCCGGTGCGTGTAGAGATGCACAAAACTTTGAACTCCTCTCGCGGCGTTGTGAACACACGCGCATTGGACGATATGTCCAATGATGAAATTAAGGAGAACCTCGCAGATCAAGGTGTAATATCTGTTTATCGGGTTCAGAGAAAAGATGGAGGCGAATATCTGCCTACCCGTACCCTTTTCCTTACCTTTGATCGGGTAGATCTCCCGCAAAGGATAAAGGCTGGGTACGAGGCCATTGAAGTAAGACCTTACATTCCGAGCCCGCTTAGATGTTATAAATGCCAACGCTTTGGTCATACAAGTGACACGTGCAGTGGTAGAGCTACCTGCGTAAACTGTGGAGGCATCGCCCATGACGATGACTGTACCTCACCTCCCAGTTGTATTAACTGCAGGGGAGAACATCCAGCAAACTCCCGAGAATGTCCCCGTTATGTGGAGGAAAGAGCTATCCAGGAGATCCGGGTTAGAGAGAAGGTGTCCTTCTCAGAAGCCCGAAAGCTCTTACGTTTGCGACAGCCCACTATCCCGAATTCCGGTACCTATAGCTCGGTTGTAGCTAAACCAGTACCGTGTCGGGAAATCGCAACTCAAACTAGCGATATAAATGGGGCAACTATCTCAGACAAAATTCTTGTAGCTAGGTCACATCCAAAGCCTCAGACATCACCTAAGTCCGCCAGAGCATCTACAAACACCGCAGTTCAATCCAGCAGACCAGGAAGGTCGCCAACAAAGAAGCCGAGCTCAAAAAGTAGACCGATTGTATACGATGTGTCACCGATGAAATTTAAGACCCAGTATCAAAGATCTGATTTCCTCAAAGACAATAAGATATCTCCCAAGGCACCAAAGGGAAAGAAAAGCCCAAAAACATCTCCCAGGAGATCCTCTTCGGAGGAATCCTCTGGGATGACTACAGACCGGCGATTGTCATCTTCGCCGGTCTCCGTGTCCAATCGGTTCGAGGCTCTCGAACCAAAATTCAGTATCGGAACACGGACGTCCTCGGCAGAGGACATGGATTTCGAATCTGCCCACACTGGGAGACCCCCAGTTGAAAAGAGGCGCGAAAAAGCGCCAGACAAGAATGCGAGCCCCAGAGAAAAAAAAAGGGCTAAGTTAGTTCGACAACCGCCAACTCCAAAGTAATGAAGAGTTACCTTGGAGTTACCTGTCCCATACATAATGCAATATGGCTATCCTACATTGGAACATACGTGGCATTCGAACTCAAAGGCCAGAACTTGAGCTCTTGCTCAAAGAAAACGAACCTCTGGTCGCATGTTTGCAAGAGACTAAGCTGCGTCCTCGAGACGCTTTCCATCTAAGGCGATACACCCCAGTACGGTGTGATGTCACACCAGAAGAGGGTGTACCGGCACATGGCGGCGCTATGATACTTGTCAGAGATGACGTATATATGCAAACTCTACCTTTGCACTCTGATATACAATCAGTTGCTGTGTGGATTAAACTGCCAAACATACATTTCACCATCTGTAATGTTTATCTGCCTCCGTCCCATGACTTCTCGCACATTGATTTAGAAGATCTAGTTTCCCAGTTGCCAACACCGTTTCTGTTGGTGGGAGACTTCAATGCGCACCACCCACTTTGGGGTTCAAGTCGCGCTTGTGCGAGAGGTAAACTCATTTCCGATTTCTTGGACAGTCACAACCTAGCTCTCCTCAACACTGGAGAGCCTACATTCATTTCGGACTCCCACAGCACCTTCTCACACCTTGATCTTGCAGTTTGTTCACCTCAGTTGGCAGTCTCCTTACAATGGAATGTCATCTCTGATTTACACTCTAGTGACCACTTCCCATGTCTTATTAGTCTCTTGACGCAACATACATATTCCACACGTATGCCCAGATGGCGTTTGGACCATGCCAACTGGAACCTTTACACCCAGTTGGCTGTCTTTACGTACAACGAGCACGACTCAGTGAATAATTTGGCGCAGCATCTCACGGAGACGATTCTCTCTGCTGCTGAACAATCGATTCCGCGGTCGACTACACACCCTCGTCGATTTCCCGTCCCCTGGTGGACGGAAGAATGTCGGAATGCCATTCGTGCTCGAAGGCGTGCACTTAGGTTTTTCCAACGTCACCCTACTTTGGAAAACCTAATCGAATACAAGAAAATGCGCGCCAGGTCCAGACAAGTCATTAAGGATAGCAAAAAGTCATCATGGAGCAAATTTGTAGCTTCATTTAACCGACACACACCTTCCTCGGTTGTATGGGATAGATTAAGGCGTGTTGCCAAAAAAACGACCCAAATACCAATAGCGGGACTAAAAACAGCCACAGGAGCTGTTGTTGATTCATTTGAAGTGGCCAATACCTTTGGCAGTGCTTTCGCACAAGTGTCTAGCTCGGAAAACTACTCCCCTGAGTTCCTTCCAATTAAAACTCAGGTGGAATCTCAAGGCTTCTCGTTTCGTTCTAGAAACGTAGAAGATTACAATCGCCTTTTCACCATGGCAGAGCTGGAGTATTCCCTGAAATCTTCGCGATGTTCAGCACCAGGACCGGACGGTATTCATGTACAAATGTTACAACAGCTCTCTCCTGAAGGTAAGGCATTCCTGCTCGAGGTCTATAATCGTGTTTGGGTTGACAGTATACTCCCAGAAAATTGGCGGGAGGCCACCGTTATTCCCATCTTGAAAGCTGGGAAGGACCGTCATCTTCCCTCCAGCTATCGTCCTATTTCCCTCACCAGTTGCGTTTGCAAGGTGATGGAACGCATGATCAATGGACGATTGGTATGGTGGTTAGAAAGTCGCAACCTACTGACTAACATGCAGTGTGGTTTTCGACGACGCCGTTCAACTGTTGACCATCTTGTGTCAATATCGACACAGATAATGGACGGCTTTATGAAGAACTGTCAAACCGTTGGCATATTTTTCGATCTTGAGAAGGCTTATGATACGTGCTGGCGAGCAGGGATTCTACGTTCCCTGTACGCCTGGAACATACGTGGACGCCTACCACTTTTCATTCAGGAGTTTATGAAGGACCGCTTTTTCCGAGTAAGGGTCGGCTCGGTTTTTTCTAATTCTTTTGTTCAGGAGGAGGGAGTACCTCAGGGTTCGGTGCTAAGTGTCACGCTCTTTGCTATAGCAATTAACTCCATCTGGAAATGTGTTCCACCTGGAGTTTCGTCATGCCTATTCGTAGACGACTTCGCTGTCTATTGCACTTCTCAACGCACGGCTTTCTTACAACGGCGCCTGCAGCAATGTTTGGACAACCTTAGAGAATGGAGCGTGAAAAACGGCTTCCGTTTCTCAACTGAGAAGACAATCTGCGTTAATTTCTGGCGCCGTAGGAGACGATTACCACCTTCGCTCCGATTTGGTCCAGATTCACTTCCCTTCGCAGAAGAGACGCGCTTCCTGGGTTTGATCTTGGACAGGAAGCTTAGTTGGTCGTCGCATATTGCACAGCTAAGAGCGAGATGTGACCGTTCCCTAAATATTATGCGAGTACTGAATGGCAAATCGTGGGGAGCGGATCGAACAACTTTGTTGCGAATATATCGCGCATTGGTCCGATCCAAGCTAGACTATGGGTGTATTGTTTATTCGTCAGCACGACCATCTGTGCTGAGAAGATTAGACGTGGTCCACAATAGGGGCATCCGCATTGCAACAGGAGCTTTTCCAACAAGCCCAGTGGTGAGCCTTTACGCCGAGTCCGCAGAACCTCCTCTGCAATATCGGCGTGAGATTCTCTTGGCAAATTATGGTTGTGCGCTTAGATGTATGCCTAAGCACCCAACGTTCGCCTCTTTTTTCACCAGCACGCTAAGAGAACGATATAGAAGTAGCTCCCTTAATCCTAAGCCTGCGGGGTTCCGTTTCCAAGAGCTCCTAGTGAAGCTTGGAGTGGAACTGCCTGTGATGTTCGCCAAGGGCGAGAGACTACACCCCCCTTGGCTATCTGGTACGCCCCATGTAGATCTTGGGATGACCATACACCAGAAGTCCACGATGCCTATTTCAAGTATCCGCACGTGTTTCTTAGAATTTTTGTCAGGTTACTCTGACCGTACATATATTTACACCGATGGATCAAAGAACACCAACGGTGTTGGATGTGCTTATGTTTATGGAACCGAACCATATACATTCGGTTTTCCAAATAGCACTTCCATTTTTACTGCAGAGCTTTATGCAATTTATCGAGCCGTTTTGTATGTTCGCCGTCGTAAATTAGGTGACTGCCTGATTTTGAGCGATTCCCTTAGTGCACTGCAGAGCCTTTGTCAGTTGTACAACCCCCACCCTATTGTACAACGTATCCAGGATGCCCTCCATGTTTTACACGCTTCTGGTGTTGACGTGGTGTGTGCATGGATTCCTGGTCACGTAGGTTTGCCTGGGAATGAAATGGCAGATTTAGCAGCAAAGACGGCAACTACAGAACCTAGTATTACCATCTCACGTGTTACTTCGGAAGACTTCAGGCTTGAAGTGCGGAGAGCGGTGCTGTCGTCCTGGCACGACGAGTGGTCAGCTCTCCGCGGTAATAAGCTTAGAGAAGTGAAAGAACTTCCGATAAACTGGGTAACTTCCTGTCGCACATCTCGTCGCGAGGAGGTTAGTTTGGCTCGATTAAGAATAGGGCACTGCAATTTTTCGCACGGTCACCTATTTAATAGGGACCCTGCGCCTCTATGTCCGCTGTGTGACAACGTTTTGTCGGTTCGCCACGTGCTGCTAGAGTGTTGCTCTCTAGCGCACCTTCGGGATTCTCTGCAGCTGCCTGCCAGACTTGCAGAGATCCTAGCGGACGACAGAACAGCGGTTGATAGAGTTTTTAATTTTTTAGCGCAGTGTAATATAAATTTGAGGATTTGAATTTTTTAAATTATCTGTTTCTCCTTTTGGACAAATTTATCACCTTGTTTCATATCTGGCTATTGCCACTGCTTTTTACCTTTGTATATTTTGTTGTTTCTAGTATTTTTATTTTTTGAGTGAAATTTATATCTGGCTATTGCCATGAATCCTTTAAGGGCGCTGATGACCTTGAAGTTGAGCGCCCTTAAACCAAATCCAATCCAATCCAAAACCCTCTTCCTCTTCTAGGCTTATTCTGATTATTAGTTTGTAAGTTCCTAGATTTATAACTCCTGTCTCACCAGCAGGGATCTTTCCTATCTCCGTGGTCCTGTCCCACGGTTTTCAGCGCGGCCCCCGACTTGTGTGCTCTTCGGAGGTCTCAGGCGCGAAGGTTGTGCGGACCCTTCACACTGCCCCCATGTGTAGCCTTAGGTGCGGAGCCCGTCCACACGTCATGTACACCCACGTAGCTCCTGGAGGGCACGGCCGGTGTTAATCTCCCGACGGCCGCGTGCCGTCGGGTTAGTATCACCGGCCGGACGTGTTACCGCTGACGGAGCCCCGGTGTAATCAACCCGAAGTCCCCTGAATCCACGCTGACTCCGTTGAGGCAGCGTGTGCTAAAGCGGGGAGCCACAGGCGGTTATTCCTGTGGTGGGGGCATAAAACCGGGGTGTCATGTGGTGAACGGTTTACCCATGCGGACAAGCAGTGGAGATCGGAGGGTAGCTCCTCTGAAGTACGCCTTGAGGTCAGTCATGGAGGGGTCTCCATGGCGGCACAGACCGAGGAGATTTTGGTGTCTTTTATCTTTTGACCCCCGGATGGCAGGCTGACGCCGACGGTTCCGGATGGGGGTCCAATTCATAATGCATCCGCGCAAACCCTCCTCATTTGACACGTTTTTGGTTTTGACTTTGGCTTGTGACGGGAAAACGGTAAAGGATCTTAGCCCCTTCTATATTAAACGGGAAGTTGACCGAATCTGTGGCCCTGTAAAAAATGCGACCAGAATACGCGACGGTACGCTATTGATAGAGGTGATTACTGCAGACCAGTCGCAGAAACTACTGAAAGCGAGTTTATTGGGCTCCTACCCTATCCGGGTAGTCCCACATAAAACACTGAATACTTGCAGAGGAGTTGTCACCACCTCCAGCCTTGATGGTCTGTCTAATGAAGAGATAGTCACCTGCCTTTCAGATCAACGGGTGTGTCAGGCGTACCGTCTCACTCGAAAACAGGATGGAAAAGTGATCGATTTACGCACTGTGTTTTTGACATTTAAGGGTACTCAGTTACCCGAGTATATCTTCTGCGGCTACGAGCGTGCCGCAGTTCGGCAGTATGTACCGAACCCTATGCGCTGTTTTCAGTGTCAGAAGTTCGGTCATACTAAGCCTTCGTGCACCCATCCTGCTACTTGTGAGCGTTGTGGACTACCATACCATGAGGGCACGGCTTGCACCCGAGACCCTTACTGCGTTAACTGTGAAGGGAGTCATCCATCCAGCTCGCGACAGTGTCCGAAGTTTCTCGAGGAAAAGTGTATCCAGGAGCTGCGCGTGAAAGAACGCCTGACGTTTGTTGAAGCGCGCCGTCGCTTTCAACATCTGCAACCTGCTACCACCACAGGTTTTGCATCCGCTGTTCGTCGCCCTCCTGTGAACACTGTTGCTATACAGCATGTACCCGTCGCAGATGCTTCGACACAAACAGATTTACCGGCGAGCACCTCTCCACCGCGTCGTGATAAAACTGCACCAGCAACTACATCTTCCGCTGTGCAGACACACGCTCACCAGCCGTCCACAAGCAGAGCCCACACCGTATTGCCTGTTCCCACAAATCGTTCGCGACCTAAACATCGGGCGAGTAGTCGTACCTCCACGAAGTCCCGCTCCCGCTCCGCGAGCCGCCGGGGATCTTCTGACTCCCGAAGTTCCGAGGAGTCGCCTGAGGACGGTGAAAAGCACATCATTGGTCCCAAGTGCGCCAAGGTTAAGATGAAGAAAAAGATAAAGACTATGCCTTAACCTTTTTATTATGGAAATAATTCAGTGGAATGTTAATGGGTACAGGGCCCGTGCCCCGGACATACAACACTTAGCTTGGCACCATTCACCTTCAATCATCTGTCTACAAGAAACCCATCTGAAGCCTAACCACACCTTCCATCTTCGTGGTTTTTCAGCATTTAGACATGACTCTGCAGCTGATACACGAGCAAGCGGTGGTGTTGCTACTCTGGTGGCGCATACCATCTCAGCCACAAGCATCCCGCTAAACACGCCGCTGCAAGCTGTAGCAGTGCGTGTCCATATGCAGGGCGTGAGTCTGTCAATTTGTAATGTCTATCTGCCACCGGCCAGTGTCGTACACGCGAACGACCTTCGGGCTCTTTTGGCTCAGATTCCGCCACCGCTTATCTTCCTTGGTGATCTGAATGCCAAACACACTTTATGGGGCTCCGACACTGACGATGCTCGTGGGTGCCTTGTAGCAGACGTTTGCGATATGTCCGGCCTTCTTTTGTTGAACACTGGTGCCCCTACCTTCATATCATCTGCCTATGGTACCTATTCCGCCTTAGACGTTAGCTTCTGTAGCCCGTCATTGGTTCCACTTATTGATTGGTCGGTGCTCTCCGACCTCTTTGGCAGTGATCATTTTCCCATTAACATTCACATTACTGGTTTCCATCCTATTCCAACACGATACCCTCACTGGATTATTTCCAAGGCTGACTGGGGGAAATTCCGTTCCCTCATTCACCTTACGGACGATGGTTTTACCACCATTGACAACATGGTGGAGTATTTTACATGTTCTGTCCTGCTTGCAGCAAATTCCAGCATTCCTCGCGGTTCTACTACACCTCGTCATGTTCCCGTGCCTTGGTGGTCCGAGGAATGTCGTTTGGCTGTTAAAGCCCGCAAACGGGCTCTGCGAGTTTTCAGTGCACATCCTACGGAAGAGAACTTCATTGCCTTTAAGCGTGTGCGTGCCCGGGCGCGTTTTGTACTTCGCAGTGCAAAACGCACATCCTGGGTAACTTACATCTCTTCCCTCTCTCGACGCACTTCAACACAAAGGGTGTGGACTGCGGTTCGGCGTATGTACGGCAAGTGTCGCCGGACGATTATTCCCGGTCTTGCCGTACAGGGCTCTTATTACACCAACGAGCAGGCGATCGCCGACGCCCTTGCCGAATCTTTCTCTGCTACCAGCCAAACCCAAAGTTACGATAGGTCGTTTTTAGCTATCAAGGAATCTGCGGAGCGGATAGTTCTTAATTTTAACAGCGACGGTAGTGAACCATACAACACGCCTTTTAGCATAGCAGAGCTGATGCACTCCTTGTCTCTGGCGCACGACTCTTCTCCCGGTCCGGATGACATCCACCGACAAATGTTGCTTCATCTTCCACCTCAGGCTCTTTCCTTCCTGCTGAGCATCTATAACCGAATCTGGCTCCAGCGGGTTTACCCGTCTTCCTGGCGCGAGGGTATCGTCATCCCTATACCTCGGCCCGGGAAAGACCGGGCAATTGCCTCTAGCTACCGCCCTATTTGCCTAACGAGTGTCGTTTGCAAGACCCTCGAACGTATGATCAACACTCGTTTAGTGTGGTGGCTAGAGACGAATAACCTGCTGAGTAATGTCCAGTGCGGTTTTCGTCGCCATCGCTCCAGTGTCGACAATCTGACAAGCATGGAGGCCTACATACAGAATGCATTTCTCTTGAAGCAGCATGTTGTTGGTGTCTTCTTTGATCTGGAGAAGGCCTACGACACTACATGGCGCTATGGCATTCTCCGTACTCTACACGGTTATGGTTTACGCGGAAACTTGTCGTTTTTTATTTTTAACTTTTTACTAATTCGCCGTTTTCGTGTCCGCATAGGCAACACGCTCTCCCAAGAGAAGGTTCAGGAGAATGGTGTACCCCAGGGGTCGATTCTCAGCGTTACGCTTTTCGCCGTTGCCATTAATGGCATCACCAGCGCTGTTCGTAGCGGAATCCCGATGTCGCTGTATGTTGACGACTTCGCGATATACTATCGCTCTTATAGTTTGGAGCACATCGAACGCTACCCTATATAGATGTGCAGAAGTACTTCCGTCGCCATCTATTTACTCTCTGGCAACAATCTTGGGAAGCGTTATCTGGCACTCAGTTACGGACAATCAAGGAAACGGTACAACCCTGGCAAACATCTTGCAGGGATTCCAGGCGTGAGGAGGTGATTTTAACCCGCCTGAGGATAGGCCACACTCGAGCCACGCATGCACACCTTTTGCGCGGTGATCCGGAGCCTGTCTGTGCGACGTGCAATGTCCCACTCTCCGTTGCACATGTCCTTACTGATTGTCCGCGGTATGCTCGTGAGCGCCTGTCCTTTGGCCTGGGTCTTACACTGTGCACCGTGTTAGGCAACGACCCAGCAGCTGTAAATACAGTACTGCGGTTTGTTGCGCGTATCGATTTTGGTAAGCAAGTGTAAGGTTCCTTTTATCTTGGCGGAAATATACTTTTAGGATGTTTTACTCGTGTTTTTAGCCCTTTTTAACAGTAGCCAGTTTTATGTCTTTAGTAATTTAAGTGTTTATCGGTTTTTTAATTTTCCGTTTTTAGCTGTCTAAGCTCTCTTTTTAGTAATTATAATGTTCATTTTTAGGTATTTTAACTTTCACTTTTTAGCTTTAAATGGGTGAGCTTTTATTTCTTTGTTTTTATTTTTGGACTTCGGGCCCTAATGACCTAGTTGTCGACGGGCCCGTAAACCCCACTACTCACTCACTCAGCACCAGCAGTCTCTGTCGGGAAGAAAAAAAATTGCTTTTAAAGTAATTTATTTACTTTGATGGACATTGAAAATATTTTTAATCTTTTTGTGTATTTAATTTTTTAAAGCTAAACAAATTTTCAGAGTTTGAAACTAAAGACTGAAGTTGAAATCACATAAATGGAGCACATGATGAGAAAAATTTAAGGAGCATAGCAGAAAATTTACTGTGCATGAGGCAGATAGTGTATTTAAAAAATGTTAGGTCCAGAAAAATAGATCTGTCTAACATGCATCATGATCATGAGTCAGATTACCTGTTAGTAACATCTTCCCTCTAGTAGTCTTTCTCTTCAGATTCATAGCTTTTTCCTTTTTTTTTTTTTTTTTTTTTTTTTTTTTTTTGTAATGTTAAACGCCCGCTTTTACTACATGCGGCACCACAGACGGTGACACTGATGTTACATGCAATGAAGATAGAGCACCGGTGGAATGAGATGGCGGGGGAAAACGGAAAACCCGGAGAAAACTCGCCCCAGCGCCGCTTCGTCCACCACGAATCCCACATGGGGTTGCCTGGGATCGACCCCGGGTCGCTTTGGTAAGAAGCGAATGGTTTAACCACTCAGCTACGGCGCGGCCTTTTTCGCTTGCGGCGGGATGCCGCTTAACTAGTGTTCCGCTGAATTTGGTTGTTTTTGAGCTCTTTTTGGCCCATATTTTGTTCAAATACTGCCAAATATTTAAGCAGAAAAGGGGCGTTTAAATGTAGAGCACATGGCATTTAAAACCTGCGCTATATCTTTAAAAATCTAGAAAGTCTAGATGTCACTGCCAAATCGACGACTGTTCAGCACTTGGTAACAGAAGTGAATTGATCAAGAATTAACACGGAGATTTGACTAGCGTATCTTATACTTCTATTTTGTAGAGAAAGAAGGATTTTACAAATAAGTGCTTCATTAGACACATGTTTATTTATATATTTCCTAATTTGATATTACATCAAATCCGGGTCAAACATATTACCATTTTCAACCACATGTTTATGTGAACCGGGCTTCTCGACATTGACTGAAATTAACATGAGGGAGAGAGAGAGACAGACTCAAATCCATCGATGAAGAAATGAGGCTTACTTTGTTAATGATTTCGTCACGAACCAGCTATCTCTGTTGCAGTTAAGCAAGCTCAAAAATCCCATTGAAGGTATGAGTAACTATGGTTGTTTACTTTAAAATTCATATTAGATATGTGTATTTTCTACAGAGAATAGAAGTTATAAATTTTTAATAAATGTACGAGTGAAATTCTTGTATGATAACAACAACAACAACAACAATAATAATAATAATAATAATAATAATAATAATAATAATAATAATAATAATAATAATAATAATAATAATATTGAAAGCAATAATAATAGTTGATTACATCATGACGTAATATTTCGTAATTATATTAAGATTCATATGATTTTGGGGGAATAGTCATTTTGGTTTGCCGTGCTGACTGGACCTGTCTGGGTTGTACCGTGACTAAAGGGGATGCGGAACACTGTCATAGATTGTCACAACATACCACCACACGTTGGTAAGACCAACTGGCAAAGAGGCAGTGTAGACTTGCCTTGTTGCAGTTGATAAACTGTAATTGTTAAATATCGCACATAAAAATCCGTAGGAAATTTTGATTTTGCACCGCATGCAGAGAACGCACATTGATGTGGGTTACTTTACAAGTCAAGAGTGGCCTGAAAGAACCGTTAACTACTTCTTCCAGCAGAAATATGTCCGAGAACTAAAACCGGCGCACGTGTATAAATGACATTTCCTTAGGAACCAAGTACATGAGTGGTGTCTGCTGATGAATGTTTCTGCTAGACAGTTTGCAGGAGTACTTGAAATATTCCCTCACACCTGAGAGAGGACGGACGGACAGACGGATGAATGTTTGGCGGCGGCAGACTGGTCATCCAACCGTAAATCCACCCGAGGCCTCGGAGAAGAAGAGGCGGCGGCGGTGGAAAAAATGAAGTAAAATAATCTGAACTGGCTGGCCGCTCGCTCTACCGAAACATTCCAGAGTACGTGACTTCAGTTCACGGGAGTCAGCGAAATTGCTCTAGCCTAGTCTCCGGCAGCTGAAGCTCTCTCCCTCTTGCCTTGCGCACAGAGCCGCGACGGCCTCACTTCCGCTGCAGTCGCATTGTTGACGCGGTCGCTGTCGGTTGTACTTCTCTCGGACTTCCCTCAACGGAAATTCCACATTACGGAGGAATTCCTCGCCAGCGTGATTGAAAGTGTGACCGTATCTATTCCAGTGATTGGACTGTGAAACACAGCCAATCGACTGTGCTAAGATTTGATTTGTGTTCCAATAACTCAAACGTACTGCTTGGGAAGACAAAAGTGTTGCTAATTTCTTCAGTCATCAAGAGACTTGTTAAATACGAAGTATTTCTCGTCGCGCTCGTTCGTGGACAAGTTGAGTCAGTGAAAAACAGTTTTGATAAGGTTTGCAATTCAAACGCGCAGTATCGTTATAGCAAGATAATTACAAATAATTGTTCTGAAAGTGAGTTTTAACAATCAGTAATTATAAATAGTGAATGTGTGTTATACTTTATGCGAACAGTTGAGAATGTGTGAGTGTTCGTAGTGATGGAACTGATTTCTTGAAGAACAACGTTCCAGAAAAAGGTAAATACACTCTGTTTCTTTTCTCTCTTTCTCCGTTTATTCGGCGGTTGGAATTTGTATAAACAGGTTCTTAGGTTAGTGGAAACTTCATATTGGCGTTTCTGTCGGATAGATTTGCAATGCATCATCACGTTCAAATGGGGCAATTCTTTGCTTGCAGGCCTCCTTCATGATTTCATTATTGTTGATGGGGAAAGTGATGGCTGTGCTTGTCTATACTCATTAGGGGCATCGGTTCAATTCCCGAATGCAAACAGTGACACTATTTACTGAAAATTTTGTTTATACTGAAAAGGATTGCCTTGTTTAAGTCCTCGTACTTCACTGCATACGCCTGCAAAGATGTTTGATACGAATCATGTATGGATTTTACCAAACATAAATTCTTGCTCAGTATCTCCATTTTTCCATACATTAAGCAAACTGCAAATGTTCATATTTGTCTATAGTTTGGGAAATATTAATATTACCCTTTCTTCTCAAAAATGCCTATGTATGCTATTTTAAATGCTTTTAATTTTTAAAGTAATTACATTGTGGGATATTTAAAATAAAATGTCGCTGAAAATATGGGAGCAAAGAACGAGCAAGGTTTCATATTCTGCAAATGACTAATGCGGAAGAAACAAATGTGTTCGTTCACACTTTCTTGTATTGTATCCGAAAATGTAATTCCTGAATGCGAACATATCATTTCATGAATAAAATAATTCAACAAACATGTCGATTATTTATGAGTTTGCGAATTTATATCTGCATGATTTTAAATGAAATTCGTTGACATTTCCAGTTGTTACACGAATACACTGTTGTAAATGTACATGTGTGAAAATACCACAAATAAACATTTGGAAAAAAATGACAATTTTCTTAAAATTATCACATTTGTATAATGCAAAATGTTGAAAATAGTTACACCACTTAAACATCACTTGTTACAGTAATCATCAACCGACAGTGGTTCGGCGTAAACAAAATACTTCTTGATGGTTGAGTTCAAAGGATGAACAGGTTGGTTAATATGTATTATGTTGATGCACTGTTGGACAGGAACTTAGAAACGTATCTTTTGGAAATTAATTTATGATTCAAGACATGACAATTATGATTCGTTTAAAATTATACAAGATAACTTACAAACCAACATTAATAGCTTTTGCAGCATTAGCTGACTTTTGCAATATGTTATATTTCAGTTGAATGGTTGGGGTTCCTAACATTTTTATACATTGTAACATTGTAGAAAAACAGCTGTTATGACTTCTTTAGCACTTACAATACTGCATTTACTATACTATGAAATTGCGAAATATATTTACAGTAATTTCTATTACCTATCACTAATTCAGTGCAGGGAAAAATTAATTTTAAACGATAGTTTTTGTACGCATAAGGCTTTCAAACTATATGCTGTTTAAACTATGCTAAAGGAAATTTAAACTTAAGGTTCATACCTACCTATAGATACATATATCTACTTTGTTTTTCTTTTTGTAAGATAAGGTGCATGATGTGTCAGCATTCTTCGTGAAATGTTTTCATTGGTGTTACCATAAAGTTCTTAGTAACATTGTTATTTTTTCACCAAATATTTGCCATTCCAGTGAGAACTGTTATATCATATGTGAATAATTTACATTGTAATAATGAATACTCAAACTGGGTGTCATTCATACACTACACACTACCTGTTATAGGACTGTCTGGCCCAGTCGGTAGGCCCCTGTCTGCTGTACAAGGGGTCTCGGGTTCAATTTCTGCCTGGGGAATGGGAACTTCACTACTGCCAAAATTATTCCCTATACTCCCGGAGTCGGAAGTATGAATTTGTGTGTAATCTACAATTCTACAGTACTAAAGACCCAAAACCCACTGTATACGAGTTGACACATTACCTATAGTCAATATATTCCAAACGAAAGGCCCCGGATAGTGCCTTTGAAGGTAAAGGCGAGGTATAAATGGAACAATTAAAACAAATGTAAACTTCTACCATCGTAACGACTTAAGTAATGGTATTCTTACTCAAACAAGGGGTTAATATTACTTTTATTAGTTTTGTCACGAAACACCGTCACTGGTGGGTTGGGAATTACTAGTTGAAATCTCGAGTTGAGAAGCCAGAATGCTGACCACAAAGCCATTCACAATGAACTTATCTTCAAACAATATTACAGTACCACTTCAAGACAAAGTTTCATAGCAGCCATACGAGTTAAAAGGTAAATTAGCAGCTCAGATCTACTAATCTTAGTGTAATATTAAGGATAAAATACTAATCATGTTTATTTGATTTTATAATTACACATAATGAACATTTTTCATTCATTGGGGATATTATTTGTTGGTAGCATTGATTAATCATGAATGAAGAAAACCATTCCAGCATTCAAGTATGCTTTTCATATTGTGTTATCACATTTTAATATCTCCGTCAATTTCATTCATCCCCTAATGAAAAATCAATTCTCTTTTATCAACCTCTTTCAGAAAAAGCTACACGCGGACAACTGTTAGTATGATTCTTCAGTCTTCAGTGGTGTTTGCTCAGATTTTGCCTCTGTAGTGTTCAGTTTATCTTTCTCTCCTCTTACAGCCCCATCTAAGGGTGTTTACAGAAAGTCCTTTAGCAGAAGTCTTCTCAACCTGGTAACAAGATGTTCAAACAGCTTTACCTTTCTTATAAGAGACAGACATTCTCTCCCCCTCATCAGACAAACACGCATGTACAAAATACCCATTTGACATTCTTGAAAGTGTTCAAGTTCACATGTAGTAGTCATTCCATGAACAAGGAGGCATGATAGTTCAAAACTCTGTGATGCTCATTTGTTCAATGAATGTGCAGAATAAATGTCCAAGGTTAGTTACCTTGCTACCCTCCATGGTTCAAAATTATTGGCAGTTAAAGCTTTCAGTTGTGCCAAATATCAAATAAGAGAAAATGCAACAAATATTCACAATTATCAAACATATAATGCACTTCATTTGCTGAAATGATTGTTTAACATGAAGGAACAATTTTAATTATAGTAAGTTTACTTGATATTGTCAGAGTGGACGAAACTAATGAAAGGGTAACTAGGTACATGCAAATAATTGTCCCTTATTGTGAGTTAAACTAATGAAAAAATTAACACACATTTCTCTGTCTTTATACAGATTCTTTCAAAACTGTTTCTAAATATGACAAGTGGCTTCTACAAATATTCATTAAAATTGTAACCAAATTCTATTGAAATAGACCCAAAATGCACGAGTTTCTTAACCTGAAGTAAAATAGGACTCGAAAGTGTTATTTAACCACCTCACTGTATTTCCCTCTTTACTAAGACCGAAAATAGAACGGAAAATGGAATTATACACTTAGCATTTTACTCTAGCCCGTGATAACCAACAAACTGATTTTGGAATAAAGTCAATGAGTCAACAGTATAACATACTAGATGACCTCTGTGAACAATTTGTAGTACCTTGACAAATATCTAAATATATCTATCACACATTGTCTTTCACCCATAATTAAATACTGGTGACAGTAGAGACCCAAGAATATAATATAACCTCACGTACCGTTCTGATATTTTTATAAAATTAAATTTAAGGCCATAACTTAAGTGCTGTTTACCAAACAACAACACAGATCCTACTAATTCAACACAATTGCGTAAAATTACTCCAGGCAAAAATGTGCATTTTGAGAATAATTAATCATTTTAAATATAACAGCTTCAATTGGGAGCTCAGGCCCCATAATTCATTACATACCTCTAGGAACTGAATCCAACTTGTCCAACACTGAACGAGGAAGCGAAACACCTGTAACCCCACCCCTGCAGTAACCGGCGACCTTGTGACTGTTTACGTGAAGCACTATTGATGATGATACCTGTACATGTTCAAAATAATAATTTTCTCCCCATTAGCTACGCTGCTATAATTTTTAAGTTGGTGTACTAATATCTTCTGCTCTACCAGTGCATATACACATATGACAACCTTTAAACAATTTAAAATAATAAGTGATTATATGGAAATAAATACCTTACACACCTCCGGAAGTATTATTTTAATCATAACCTATAATTAAACTGTTTTAGAATTACTATTAACTGCGTCAAATCAATAATGCAGCCCACATTTGTATGTGTACTACTAGTATTTTGCAAAATATTTATAATTTTCCGTGTCTTCTAAAATTCACACAGAACACAAAATAAAATAATTGATCTTGCTCTTAAAACCTTCAGTGAATTGGACAGTTAACATTCCTCGAATGCCATATCTCGTAATTAGTGTGAAAAATAATGAATATTTACAGTTTTAATTTAGAGGTCTGCAACTGGTTTACCTTATCACGGGAGGAAAGATTAGTTGTCTAATCCATTCACCTTTTTCCATTTTCAACCCATTTCAAAATATTACCATTGTTATATGTAACAAGATATTAGCAAAAGAATAATCTTCCTTGCTGTGCGTTGTGTTATATTCCGTTTATATCCCAAGATTGACATTAATCTCGGAAGATGCAAATCGCAGCGGACAAAAATAAGTTGTCTGTTACTCTATCCAGAATCTTGTATGTAATAGCCTACTTAAGATTCTACATCCCGAGAATTAGGCTTCGGATCGCGTACCAACGTTTTAGATCGTTTTCCGCGTTTTAATATAGTCCATGTTTTATTTTTAAATTAAGTCAATGTGGTATATTTGACATAAAATGAAAAAAAAAAATACTGTCCATAGGATATTAAAATAACAATGTACTTTGTAGTATTTGATACTGATATATAGATGAGTAGTCGATTTGGGAATTAATTATAAGGTAAGATAAATAGGTTCCAGATACCAATAAATCTAATATTTAGGTAATAAGAGAAGCATATTTAATTACTTTCTCGACGACGTACTTCAGTAAGTGAAGAGAATGTTGTATTCCATCCGAAAATTCAATGTCCAGATTTCAGCAGAAATATATATATATATATGTTTTGAGATCACCCAAATAAAAACACTTAAAAAGATCCATGTGTGTATCTGAGAACAGCATAATTCAAAAATGAAAAGTTGATTAAAACCGAAACTTGGCATATTTAAGGACGCTGCAGGAATGCAACACGAAGATTTAAAAAAAAAATCTCGCAACTGCAAATTGTTACCCTTCTCTTTCCTTTTTCCCCTTCTATGTTCATATAACAGTACAGAATTTCAAACCCATCACATAGCGACCGGCATTTAACTATCACTTTAGCATAGTTTTCTTCTTTCTTAAAACGAAATGATTAAAGCATGATATCTATAAGAATTAGAACATAATCTTTCTTAAGAAAGTTCATCGAAAAGTGAGTAGAGAAGGTCGTGTACATGCAACACAGACGATTTTTTAATAAAAAATACCATAAAAATGTATTTCCTTGATGAAAGCGTTACTATTTAGATGTGAAAAAATATGAATGAACTGGATTTCAACATTAATTTCAAAATGCGAGTAAATCAGAACTACGCTACAACACCTTGACATTGTATCACCTGTCTCTACGACATTGGATCCATAGTTTTATATACACTCTGTACACAATATTAAATTCGTATTACTGCTAAAATCATTGTAAATATTAGAGAAAATAGGCACAGAATGATACGTACACGCCAGGAAACAGATTATAGATCGCCTCTGACAACTGACTGGCGGTTATCGATTGTCAGTGTTCTTTGTTTGTTATTCGTTGCAAGGTACCATTTTGTGCCTGCCTTTAACTAGCTGACGCACCACCAACCTAAGATCCCCATTGAATTCAATGGCCTAGGGACTCGAGCAGAATATTAAAACAGCAGAGATACATAACAGTAATGGTCACCGCGAGTACAAAATAGCTACTGTACTGTATATTGTCACCAAAACATATTAGATCCATGAAATAAGAAGTGTCCTATATGAAGCAATAACTATTTTAAGTGGAGGTGAAAGGGTTCTTTATTTGCCTTTTCACGATATTACATTTTTTTACACCAGATTTCACTTCAGGGGAGAGTAAACATCCTATTCCGTCAATATGAAACTGCTAATTTATGCTCAGAAACTATTTAAGATGCCAGACCGAAACTTTTACAGGTGTTGAAGAATGTCTTATCACTGAGTCTATGAAGGAAGTGGTTTTTCTCCCTTAATTATGGCATCTTTTGGTTAAAATTTATCAGCATATAGGTGTATAAATCAACCAGCTTATTAACACCAAAGTAGAACCAAAATAATATAAAGAGGTTGCTTTTTAAAGAAGTAATTTAACAAGAGGTTGTCTGAAAGATTTATTCCCGTTTTGTCGACTGGCCTTTTAACCTATACATCAGTTTTATTATTAATTCCCGTTTCGTCGATTCAATGAACTTCCGTCACACTTTATACAGACTTAGGACTGTCAAAGTAAAAGATTGCAAATTTACTGTTTGTTTGAAATTCACAAGCTGTTACGATGGTGTGTTTAAAAGTTGATAAGTTTTGTCTCGTCATAAAGTTTTATCAACAGTTTTGTCTCATCATAGTAAATGACATATATGCATAAATTCAATCTGTAGATACAAAGTTTGTCAAATTTGAGATAGTGCAGCTCATTAGCCAAATTTTACTGTGTAAAGTAATCGTCGAAGAGTTTGACCTACTGTAGCACGACCATCTAAAAGATCTTGACGGTTCTGTTTTATTCTTTGATCCAAATCTCGATATTTCTTTTGTCGTTTCGGCATTGGCACATGCTGGTTAATTTTCTGTTCAACTATTTTATAATATTCTGCCTCTTCCCGCAGAATAGCTAATAATTCGTAAAAAAAATAGGATGGTTCTTTCCAATTTTTCTGTTTAAGCGATTATGGCATCACTCCACAGTATTGGTAGTTCTATGTCGTTCATTATAACAAACCCAAATGTGATCGTTTTCGAGCCACTGACTTACAAAATAATCGTTAAATTCGACTACGGTTTCAATTGTAGATGCTGTTTCCATTACATATAGAAATCCATCTTCGATGTAATGTGGTAACTACGCAAGGCAGCACACATTTTTATATGGTCTCCAATTTCCTTTTCTTGTTTTTCTATAATTGAGTAAGCCCCATTTCCTGAGTTTTTCTCCAGATGGCTTGGTTAAAGTGGAAATTACAGCCTTTGATTTCCACATTCGAAAAAACAGTTTTGATGGCGTTAATTGCCGCTATTTCAAAATCGGTATGGAACTTTTGAGGGTTAAATTGTGGTATTTTATCCTTCAATAATTGGAATAACCGTCAGTAGGTATTTTCTTTTCGATCGGGTAACAAAGCATACACAACTGGAACTACGTTTGTTGTCTCGTTTGTGCTTCCGGCATCCATTTGGATAGTATATATGTGTTGATCAAACAGCGGACAAGACCACATCTTTATAGATTGCCCACAATACAGCAGATATAGACAGCAAGCCGGCATTTCCAGTCTTCATCATGCAGTCAATACACGAATATGATCAGCAAGACTCTACAGTTTATGAAGAACATAAAACTTTCAAATTTACTGTAAATGTCAACATAATGTAATATGTGTATGTATAATTGTAAGTTAATATCCACAATGTATTACTATGTATGGTCGTGATAAGACCGTGCTGTCAAAACGACCTTACATAAATATTTGCAAAAATTGCATCTTCTGAAAATGCCAGGATACGATCCTCAGTGCCATTATTCAAAAGAACGAAATCACTAAAATTTTCCGGAATAATAATATCTTGGCGACAAGTTGGAAGGGTATGTATTCCCAAAGCACTATGTTTTGCATTGTATAAAGAACGTTTCACTGAGGCGAACGTGTTTGGGTCACAAAATCTAAACCTTTGTCTTTAACACTTACAATTTCGTGACAATATATTTGCGGTATCGGCGTGTGCTCTTCTCTGCCCCTCTTTTTGATTTTAGTAATACACATTTCATCTTCGTTTTTGGCAATGTTGGGTTCACACGTATGGTCACTGTTTTTAAGTATTGTTGATATCTGGGAGTCGGTTGTTATATTTCCAGGACATTTACGCGTATAGCAGGTTCATCTTGTGTTTAGGTTCTGGTAAACTTTATTAAGCGTTAGCTTATACCCCGCATACAAAATTATCGGTTTACTTCGTTTCGATTCCACAATTTCAAACTCAATTTTTTAAGTTGTACTGAACACTGACTTTACCCTTGTTAACTCACTGAACGCCTACAATAAACTATTGTAGAGGATAGGGTTGGTTGTTCATCTGCGTCGACAAAACGGGAAGGGTCATTGCCGCCAATTAGCCTTGAGTCGACGAAACGGGGATAAATAAGGTAAAATTGCGTAGTCTACGAAACGGGAATCGACGAAATGGGATGTTTCGGTCTGAAAAGAATCGCGAGCGATTGCATTTCGCGATGATTTTGTCTAAGGAATAACAACCTAGCATTGGGCTGACTACTTAAGTAAATACCGTATTTTATAGCGTAATCCCCCCCTTTTTTTCTCGAAAAATTTGCTTGAAAACACTAGGGAGGGAATTATGCAAGTGGTGCTTCTAGGAATCCAAAAAGGAAGGGAAACCATGTAGTATTGTGTAGAAGTTTATAGATGTACAGTAATTTGTGAATGAACTGGACACATACCACGGTTTCATTGGGCCTACAATGTATTGTTTCATTGTTTCTTTTCCCTGACTATTCTGCGGTCTCACTTTCGTTACTATCATCACTATTTTCATTTATATCTGGCTCAGATAACACATCCTCATGTTCACTATTCCACAACATGTCGTCAGAACCATTAATGGCACAAGAAATACCAGTTTTTTAAAATCTCTTCTTAACAATATGACGACCTGTAACAAACTGACTTAGAAACACGTATGCAACTTCACATTTCAATTTTATGATACGTTGTGATAATGGCAATACGAGTATTTTTGAGGCAAGCACTACGTCTATTGTTGTCCGTGACAGGCACCGCTGTGTCGATTGTTGTCCATTATCAAGTCATTTGAAGGGGGCTCCAATAAGAACGAACCAGGAGAGGGAATTACGCGATGTTTAATAGTAAATAATTTTTAGTGATGAAAAATCATAGGAGGGGACATTTGCGAGGGGGGGGGGGTCCTTATGCGATAAAATGCGGTAATACAAGTGCCGGCCTAAAATAATACAGTAACAAAATTTGATGGCCGGTGGCTCGATACTAAATTCAGTTATAGGCTTGCCACGCCTTGGGGGAGTTGTATAGTTAAACATGCTGTGAAATCACGCTGTAAAGCCAATTATACATCATTTTTAGCAGGGAATCGTTGATTATCGGTACCATAAGCTAAATTGTCATCGTAACATTTTACTTCTTCAATAGTTTCTGGTACACCAGCAAATGTCATTCGTAGGAAAAGCTGTTCAACACAGAAATGGAAAACGAACTTGCATATAGGTATATTTGCAAAGAAAGATACCACATGGCTTGAGCTCACAGAAACTGTCGTACTTAACAGTAGTACCAATTGGTAGAGCAAAACCTCCCTTAAAGGATGGGGTTAAATTCATCCTGCTACTCCAAAATTGTTCTGTGACGAAGTGGAGAATTCACAGTATAGCCTCACAAGGACCTACTGCGGGGAATGGTGCTCTGGGGTCCCGAGACATCCTGACTCCTTCGGGGTGGGCTTCTCCATGAGGTGAGTCAGTCAAAACGCCCACCCACGTGTAGGCTGTGCGTGGAGACCCGTGTCGGTGGAAAGGACTATCCTGATTGGTTGAAGGGTGCGTGTCCGAGCATCTCAAACATTCTCTGCTGCTTACCTGTAGTAAGGATAGGATGTATTACATTCATCCTAAAATGCTATACATAGACTTCACTGACAATGCACGTTTTGAGGCCCCTTGAATAACATTGCTTTTACAACAAGGTCCGTGAGAGAGAGGGAGCCCGGGGAGAATCTGTAAGAAAATTCTCCTACCCAACTACCCTTTGCATGAAAAAGTGTGTTATCTCTTATTTTCTTAAAATAGTTCTAACGATTTTCATCAAAATACCTTATTTTTAAGGCATTTGCACGGGAGATAAAATGTATATCTTGAATTTTGTGGTAATATCTTGTGAAGTCTTCTTTCTAAATGATGTTTTTTATAATTGGTATCGTAAGAAATAATCGAAGTCTTACTTCACATGAAGTATAAATCTCGTTAAAGCACACATTTTATATCAAATGAATATCTATTCTTTTTGCGCAACTAACTATATCGGAGATAGGCACTGCCTGTTATTGGTTTCAATTTTTTAAGTACTTACACTTTTCATCTGACAAGTCAATTTTTTTCCGTGGTCATGCAGGGAACAGGAATCGCATAGTGACATGCTCTTAAAAATCGAACTATTATTCTATTACTACATCGAACTATACAAATGGGTACTGAAAGTTTAGACGGATGAACAAGAACCATTTAGGATAATAAGTTGCTCTAAGGATAATTTATAGAAAAGTGAGCAACAATATCGTGCGAATGCAACACATAATTTTCTAAAAACGTTTTTGTATCTTGCTAAAACACACAATTTATGACTGAATAATTTTTTGTGAGTTTTGGAAAACAAACTTCCGTCAAGTGAAGGATCATGATTCATTTTTATATCTTAGCCGCACAAAGAGAACGGAATCCCAAAGCTTTATAAGATTTGACTATCACTCAAAGCCTACTGTATAGATATATTCCCCTTGTACCTACAAGAAACCAATTTCTGCAAATGTTTATCTCAACTAACACGAAGATAAAGGAATAAGAGTTTGTAAGAATGGTTAGCACAAGAGTAGAGAAAGTCACGTGAGTGCAACACATCAGATTTTCTTTCGTACTTTCCTAACATTTTTTTTTTCTCGACCTCGGTAGCTTTTTAGGGTGAGGTTTTATTGTTGGCTTGTTTTATTCTGTGAACTTAGGGCCCTAATGACCTAGTTGTCGATGGGCCCTTAAACAATACTCACTCACTCACTCACTCACTTTTCTCGACCTCGGTGAGTAATGTCAGGTAATTTTAGCCTCCGACGTATTACAAGCTAATTTAGCTATCATAAAGTTGTTCCATTAATCTCCCGAAGATGTATGATAGTGCGAGGCATTTAAAAGCCCCAATAAGAAGTAGTGTCCGCAAAGTGACTCAACCAAGCGTGAATATATAATTCGGAGTGCACATTCCATTATAACTACTAAGTGCTGAAGAAAAGATAGGAAGAAAACAGAGTACTGTTTTGTGTATCCATATGCGATGGTGGCAGAATTGAAAATGACACGCGCAGTCGCCATTACATGAGTCGTATACTAAAACTCAATTATTACTTCATATATTATGATTCCTGTAATATACGTGTATTTTGTTTAAGAAACCGAGCGGGATGGCTCAGCCAGTAACGTCTGCTGCCTACATTCAGGAGCTCGCGGGTTCAATTCCCGTGATCCGTGACCAACCTTCCTCACCCATGGGTTTCCTCGGATCGTTAGGCGAATGCTGGTAAGGTTCTTTACCTCCCCGAGTTTCCTTTTGTTCCATTTTACCTCACTTCCCATTTCACTTGACCCTTTGTCAGCTCTGTTCTTTCAAGGTTGACCCTGTCTACAAGTGTCTCAAGAGAAAAAGGATGCTCTGTGTAAGCCTACGTCCCCGACGGGGCAGTCTCTGGTTCCCAAGTCTTCCAGGGGAATGTGCAAGTCTCCAGCATTGGAGGGTGTCACTAGATGTCACGGGGTGATTCAATCGAAACTGTTAGGGGCCCTACCCTTTGGAGTTCCTGAATCGGCAATCCTCTGTTTCCTCTCACCTCCCGGGGGTCCTCTTGTGGGGCACAGGTACAAAAGACCACATGGCCTAGTTGCGAAGTCCCCGTCCGTTTCGCTTAACATAACTAAGTATTGCGAGAAGGTGAGAAGTCCAGTTACTTTTTCTATCGCTTTATTTCCCTTAAAGTTGAATCACAAAATATTTCCAACGATACACTCACACTCACTCAAACAAGCTTAACTAAAAGCTGCTTCACAGTACAAAAACTCTGACGCGACGATTAAATGTCTACAGCTGTCTCTAACGATACTCAAACTTTCTCAACACTGACTGTACACACACACACACACACACACACACACACACACACACACACACACACACACACACGCACGCGCGCGCACACACACACACACACACACACGCACGCGCGCGCACACACACACACACACACACACTAGTTCCGATATATCAGTTTATATTTAGCATGCCATAGAGAAGCATTGATTTCTCCACTGTTGTCTCCTGTTTGGCTTATGCTCGCACATAAAAAAAGAACAATAACTGAACTTACCTGCCAAAGTTTCGTAATGTAAGTAGTATTAATACGCAAACTTCAAGAAAACAAACCTGCATTACACTTAGTTGCCTTTAAAAAGCCGTGTATACATTTTTATTAGTACTTCACTCAATTTTAAGTGCTTGTAACATTCTGAATCGTTTAGAAACACATAAATTTGTATCAATGAATATAACATTTCCAATTAGATAATATTCTTACTAATTCTCTTAATGGAAGCTTTTAAGTATTATGTCACCCTAAACCTATCTATTCTGTTGTAGGACAAACTCTTCTACATTCTGAAGGGTATTAAGTGACAATGTATTTTTTAAACCAAACTCTTTGTTTTCCTTTTTGGATTTTGCAAACAAGACAAGGAATTGGTAATTTGTTTCTACAGATAGACATGTCTTCGATTGACCATATCAGGCAATTCTTTTTAGCACTGAATGGTAAAGTTCGTTAAGAAAATTATTTTTTGTATAATTACCTGTCAATCATAGACCTGTAGTTTTGAAGAAAGCTATCCTGTTATAAAGTACTGAACATCTGTTATTCTGGTGACTAGAAATTACGTTGTCAAAATACTTCTAATATAGCGGATATGCGATGCAAAAATTGATAATCCCACACTAAAGGGACCGAGTCATTTCTATATATGGTATTAAGGTAAATTTTTAACATTTTAAACGCTTTTCATGCAAGTTTGTCTTAGGTTTGGGTTACGCCTTTTATCTCCAGAGAGAATTATTTAGATCGTATGCTAAGTATTCCTTTGATTTCAATATTGATTATTCTGTATTTGTTGAAGCCGTACAATTTCAGTTATGATCACAAAGTACAATGCTGTTTGAATTATATTTTCATTATTGTTTTAGTATAAAGGCGACAGTTAACTAAACAGAAATATAAAACATTTTCATATTCGCAAATGTAAAGCGAAGGGAACCCATCATCTTATTGACATTTTTGTTTTCACGTCTAGTTGGGCAGTAAAGGGGTCACATATTTCAGAGCATAATGCATTATGACTGCCCATTAATATGAAAAGTTAAGGCTGTTTGCACATCTATCTTGTGAGTAAAGGAAGGCTACTGCTATTCTCGTATTCACGTTATCGCGAGTATTTGTAACAGGGACGGAGGTAACCGATGGTCAAGCAAGGATGCGCTTTTAACAAAAAATGTAAAATGCTGACAACACTGAATATACTTGCATTCTATAGTGAGTATGGAGTTGACTAGACCGATGTGCACCGACCTTGAGCTCAAAGATAGTTGCTGCATTTATCACCTTTTGTTCCCAAGTTCACAGCAAATGGCACGTGCGTTTTATCAGCTGAGTTCTGACAAATGCACGGGACGGAAGTCTGTCGCTTGTTAGTACTGAAATTGTGTAGAATGTTGTGATGTGTTATTTGGTTGAGTATATCTTATAAGTACGTAATTTTATATGTAAATATCTCTTTTGCAAGAAAGTATCGCAAACCTACCTTAAGTTTCCAGGCCATTTCTAGCAGAGTCATAAACCAAATGAAGATAAGCACACAGCTTATTTTTGAGCAAAAGGATAATTGTGTTAACTCAAGAAATAGCAATACAATGAATTTGTTCGAAACGAAGGTAATTATTTTCAAAATATTGCAGGTATGCCACACATGCGCACGCGCGTGCGTCATTTTTTCCCCTCCAGAAATGCGTTCTCTAGCTTCAGGGGGATCTGGAAACATTTCTGTGAAATATCAAATGTTTTAATGAAATGCAATGCTCCGTATATATACGTAATATGAATAAGTGCTACGGAAAATAACAGTTGAATTTTATCTTGAAATTTCTGTAAATATAAGTCTTCATTCTTACTGAATTTTAGGTACCTGGAGGAACATTAGGTTATGGATATGGATTTTTGTACGGTTTTTCGAATATTTTGATGAGCGTGTTACCAAACCATTTATTGATTTTTAACAAAGTAAAACAAAAGATAGCAACGTAGAAAATAAAACTAAGATGTTAAACAAAGAACATCGACTGCACTCGAAAATTTCTGGAATTCTCCACTAGGAACCGCCACAAGATAAACTCTCTAAGAAAAATGCCTGTGAACTGCATAGCTCAAAAACGAAAAGTCGGTTACAAACCAAAGTTGATATTTAAGTTCAATATCTTTCAAGGGTGCAACACAAAGATTTTGAAGAAACTTCCTCCACCATAAACTAACCTTTACATGGAACATTTTTCGAAACTTTTAATTTTCTCAAAAATGGCTAACGATTTTGATTAAAATGCCATATGTTTAACATATTTTTATGATAAATCAAATGCATATTTTGAATGTTCGGGCTATAGCCCATGTAGTCCTGTTTCCTCTTGATGACTTTTACATAACTGTAAAACCGCAAGAGATTGGTAAAATCTTACTATACAAAAATGTAGATATCTTTAAAACACACACGTTATGTCCAAATGCATTATTTTGTGGAGTGTACCATTTCGGAGATATTCCTTGTTATACAGTGTTGTGGTTTGTCGCCAGTATTGGCTTCGGTAAACAAGTTCAACTTGTATTTTATTTCGTAGTGTTTTTTTAGACTTTTGGGCTGCTTTATCTCATTTTAACTGGTTACAGTTTTAGATAAATTTTCACGTTTTAGCTGTTAACTTTTATCGTTTTAACGTTTTAGCTCTGAGTCTTAACCGGTGGTGAGCTATCCTGGTTTTATCTTTTTGATTTCGGGCCATAGTGACCTAGCTGTTGACGGGCCCTTAAACCCTAATCACTCCTCACTCCACTATTCCTTGTTTTTATGAGCTTTGCAATACGTATTCTTCTCTCAAATGGAAGGTCTTTTTCACTTCTTTTTATCTCTTGGCGTGCAAAGAGAACATAATTTCTAAGCTTTCATATAGCGACCAGCTTTAAGAGATTTGGCTCGCTAAAAGCCTTCTGTATTCCTATATTTCCCTTGCACCTACAAGAAAATTAACAATAATATAATTTTCTGCAAATGTTTATCTCGACTAACACGAAGAATATATAGGAATAAGAGTTTGTAAGCATAGTTAGTACAAGAGTAGAAAAAGTCATGTGAGTGCAACACATCAGAGTTTTTTTAGAGGTTACCGAAACGTTCGTAGTTCTATGTTTAACTTTTCCCACTTTGAAATTTGCTTTCGTGGCAAGTATGCGATATGCTTAAAAAAGTGGGAACTTTTTTCGCATCTTGCATTTTAAAGACACGGATGAAAGACTTCTTTTTATATAAATATGACTTTTATTGTGAAACGTTTGCGAATTGGTGATAGGAAAAAAAAGTTCGCGTCATTGTTACACAACAAATTTTTTAAACAAAAGTAAGGATAGTAGAATTAAGGAATAGTAATGAAGAGGAAATACACTTTCTTCTTGGCCGAAAAAAGGGAACAAAGGAGCGTTGAAAAGGAGCAAGTGTTAAAAAAAATCCTTTTTTTCCCCCCTCTTCTGTTTATTCGCTCTCTTTCGCGTTCTTTCGTGGCCGTTTTGTGTAATTTGAAGAATGAAAATAAAATCAAGTTATGCTTGGCTAAAGGAAAATAATTGCGTATAAAATTCACTCATAATTGTGAACATTTACGTATTTATCGAAATGATGTCAGTATTTTAACTTCGACACGCATTTAATTTGAGCACTTAGCGGAAGACAAAATGCCGTTCTTCTGTTTTGTGGTGATACTGAAGCCGTTATGGCTCGTATACAAGAAGCCACAAAACTCTGTAGATGGGGAAGTAAGGTGAAGCAGTAATGGCTTTGTGTTTGTAAGTGGCATCTTCTTCCTCTGCACATTGCTCCCTTGGTCACTGGAGCATTTCAAACATTTTGTCTTTCTGCTGTTCTCCACTACTTTGTTTGGTGAACCAGAGAGGAAGGAGGGAATCTGGAAAACCTGTGGAAAATTGCAGGCGCCTTTATGACAACAAATACGGTTGGTTTACTATTCAGTGAGCAAAACTCAATATAGTCTTCATACAGATACTAATCTATATCAGCACTGATATTATCAAGAGGGAAATTGTGTTTGGATTTTCCTCAAAATGCTCTCCGTGTCGAGTTCCTCTAGCACCCGTATCGTCCCTAAAATTGGTTTTCACACTCTGGCCAATGCTTATCTGTGGTCTGGAAAATCGAGTGCTGTGACTGGCGTCTTTCCGTTCATAGGGCTGTAGCAACTAAACCATTATTTCTAAGGTGTGTGTATGTGTATCTATCCGCAATACCAACAGCAATGAACCTAAGCAGGAAATGGTAGTCGATGGTTATTATACTTGCCAATCAGATTCGTGTCGTATGCCTATCACGGCACTTCTTCGTATTAAATTAAGAAAATAAAACCTCTGCTTGACAAGAATCAAACCCAGTACTTGCGTAGCTTTTGCGTTATGCATTAGGCCGCACGTGTAGTTAGTGTTGCATCTAAAGTAGGCACACAACGCAGTCCTCAGGAGTGTAGTCAATCGGGGTTCAGTGTCGCACTATTAAATGGCTAATATTCAATTAAATATATTGACTTAGGTTGAAGAGAATTTATATTTTGGAGTCTTTAATCAATGATTTCAGGAAAATGATTTAATATATTAGTGTTTTTTACTTTCTCTACGATGTACGTAATATTTAGAGCTGTTGTATTTCACTTAACCAAAATTTCACTGGAAATACACAATTTGAGATTTTCTGAACCCAAAAATATATTTTTAGAAAGAGGTCCGTGTCTGTGCGTCTCTGAACAGCATAACTCAAAACCTAAAAGTAGGTTAAACACTAAATCATCTAGTGAGAGTGAAACGTGGTTCTGTGAATTTTGCAATAATGGTTTTAAGAAGGAGCTCAGAAATTACTTAATAAACAAGGCCTTGTATACTATGGATGAATTGTAAATATAGTGATAAGATATTAATTGTAAATGCAAATTGTAGATATGTAATCTGAATAATTGTAATGAAAGTGTACATATGTAATTGAACTGACAATGTCAGAAACTACTTGTAGTCTATTGACAATAAATGCATTATTATTATTATTATTATTATTATTATTATTATTATTATTATTATTATTATTATTATTATTATTATTATTATTATTATTATTATTATTATTATTATTATTATTATTATTATTATTATTATTATTATTATTATTATTATTATTATTATTATTATTATTATTATTATTATTATTATTATTATTATTATTATTATTATTATTATTATTATTATTATTATTATTATTATTATTATTATTATTATTATTATTATTATTATTATTATTATTATTATTATTATTATTATTTATTAAAATAGAAGAAATGATCAGGTACACGAAGTGTGAAATTTGGATCCATGCAATGTGTGCAAGTGTCAAGAAAGAAATGAAAAGGTTCTTTTGCGATGCCTGTAAAATAGCGGCAGCCTTTAGTAACACCTCTTAGTTGAATTAAAATAAAATAATACATTTTATACTAGGTACTTGACTATCTTCAGTCAATTTATTGTCTGAGAGTGTGTTCATTCCACAGACATTGTCAAATTACATAATCAGAAAAGTAATAAAATTTAAAACAACAATATCCACAATCAGGAAGTACTAATACTTAGTACCTCAAAATATTCATTGACATCATATAGAAATAGATCTAATAAGAGTCTCTTAACTGCTGTTTGAAAATTAATTGATGTCCCAAGATTTTGATATGCTGTGGTATACATTATATAAATTCACAACAAAATCATTAAAACCATTTTTAGTAGTTACTTTTCTGCAAAAATTAATCCTTAACTGTTGATTATTTCTAGTGCAATATTCATGAGTGGCATTATTGGTTAAGTATGTGACAATATTAGTTTTTACATGAAACATTTGCTTATATATATAAACAAATAACTATAAAAATTTTCAACTTCCTAAATAATGAATGGCCTGCAATGAGCTGTACTATCTAAGTTACATATTTATCTTACTGCTTTCATTTGAATTTCAAGTCTTTTGACACTTGGGTAGTTTCTGCCTACTAATATAGGGTATGTCAAGTGAGAATGATATGAATAATATACAACTTTAGAAGATGTACACATATTCACTTGGTATTTCAATTTCCTGATAAAAAAATCCCAATGGCTGTCTTTTTTTACCAACGTACTCTATATATGGTTTCCATTTCATGTTTGAATCAATATAAATTCTCAAAGCTTTACTTTCTCAACTTTGTAACTCATATTGAGACTTGTAGCAAGATCCTCAGTTTTGTCTAAATTCAAGGATAAACAGTTTGCCATACACCAGTCATTAATTATACCATAAAATTATTAAGATATGGACCTTCTCCAGTTATAACTAAATCATCAGCAAAGAAAATCTGACATACTAATACCATCAATAGCTGCAAATAAATCATTAATATAAACAATAAACATGGGTCTTAATATGAACCCATCGGTACTCCAGTTGCAATTTAAGCATATTGTGAAAATGTATCATTTAAGAATACAGATTGAAATCTGTCACTCAAATATGAGATTATAAGACTCAGAGCTAAGTCATTGAATCCATAGAACTTTAATTTATTCAATAAAACACAATTAGAGATACTCAAAGGTCTTTGACATTGCATATAACACATATAGGCACCTATAAAAGCTTCAATTGCACTCTGTGGATCGCAGTTTTAAAACCATGCTGATTATCACAAAAACATAGAATTATTCTCAAAATATTTAACAATTTGATTATTTAAAATAATTTCAAACACCTTTTCTATAACTGGTGCAATAGACAAGGTCGACAGTTATCATAATTACCTGTAGCACCTTTTTTATGGATGGGTGCTACTTGACTCTTTTTAAGCAAGATGGAAAAATTCCATTTTGAACACAGTCATTAAATAGTTGTGCTACTACTTCAGAGGTATAAGGGGGAGCTAACTTAGGAATATAACAATTTAAATAGTACACATTCATGCTTTTGCTTTTACTATTACTAAACTCTAACATGACCTTGAAAACTTCTTCAACAGTAATATTACAAAATTTAAAGTTTCAATCCAAAGTTGGATGCTTATTCTGTAAGTAGTGACACACATTTTTAGCTAATGGAATGTTACATTATAGTATTATGTATTTTATTTTTATTAAATTCGTCACAATTTAGATTCTTCATAGACTGCGATGGCTTGTCATTGATATTTTGTTTTACAATTGAACACGTAGTTTTAGATTCATTGACAGCTCATAATTTGCTTTCAGAATTATATTTAATTTTAGCATTTTTAATCTCTGTCTTGTGTTTCTTGTTTAGTTATTTTTATTTCTCTCGGAATTCTTGTGCACCATAATCTTGTATTTTTCATACATTTCTAATGTATTTTAATCTGCCATTATCTTTATTGACACCATAAAACAGTTTAACTATTCATAAAAATACATCATAAAAACAGTCAAATTTGAATTGCACAATGCACAGCATTCATTGCACATAAAGTTAGCCAGCTCACTTTGCTAAGAAAGAAACAGAAATACATAGCACTGCTGTCGCTAATAAGCCTATATAGTTTACTTCCACAGTCATACTCACAATTGATATTGAAATTAAAACAAACATTAGTTTCAAATAATATGGCAAAATGATCAGACTTTAAAGTTTTTTCTAATAGTGACGTAAATTTATCATAAATTGTGCCTATATTATCAACACAGCTATATTATGAATTCGGCCTAGTTATTTCAGAAATATTAAGTTTCATTCCAAACATAGTAACACATTAATAAAATCATTTTTATTTCTACTATCAGTTAGCAGATCTCTATTAAAATCAGCACCTAAAATAATTGAGGCACTATGATATTTAGAGAAGAATCAATTTAAACTATTATATAAACAATCATAAAACCTTGTAAAATTACCATCATTGGGCACACGAAACATAGACATAATTATGTCTAAACTATCTATGTAGACAGCTGCTAATTCATAATCATATTTCATAGTAAAATTGGATATAAGAAGAATGAAGAATGCTAATTTACGAACCCACTGGTACAAGTTAGGAAAATAGTATCCTAATTTTTACCACTTGCAGACTTTGAGACATAACATTTGATACACTTAAACGTGTAGATTTTGAACCATTTAATATCAAAAGCTGAAGATAATATTATATTCATCGCATTAATATTGTTAGATATATTTTATGAAGGGATAATTGGATTGTAATAAACAAAATCTATGGATTGGTACAAATTGAGCAACATTCCCCTACATTGTGTACTGAATTGTTTATGCAGTAACTGTAATGGTTTGGTAAATAATTGTGTGATAGTTGAATTGCTCACTTTTTTCAGACACTGTGTTTTAAGGATGAATGTTTTTATTAATTCAGCTTCTGATGGTCTGGCAATGACATTGGCAATAAAACGACCCGCAGGATCATAAACGACCTGTAGGGTCATAAAACGACCCGTAGGATCAGTTGACCCATTGATTGAAATCTAAATGATTTTACTTTTTTACTTTCTCTACCGAGTATAGTAAGAAGAGGAAGTATTGTATTCCATCCAAAAATTCAATATCGAGATTTCACGGGAAATATGTTTTGAGAGCCCCTGAATCCAAAAAGAAAAGCATTTTTAGGTCTGTGTGTGTGTATGTGTTTGTGTCTGTCTGTCTGTGTATCTGCAGCATAACTCAAAAACGAAAAGTCAGTTAAAAAGATATAAGTTGATATTTACGTTTAATGCCTTAAGGATGCGACATGAAGATTTTGAAGAAAATTCATCCACCCTAAGCTACCCTTTCGAAAATTGTATTTCCTTGGAAATGGCTCTAAAGACTGCGATTAAAATGCAATATGAGATATTTTTATGCCGAATGAAATGTTTGTTCTTAATTTTCTGGCTTTAGCCTGTGTAGTCCTGTTTACTATTGATAAATTTTGAATAATTGGTAAACCGTAAGAGATAGACCAAATTTTATTGTAAAAAAAAAAAAAAGTAGATCTTACTAACAAACACAATTTATGACCAAATACATTTTTGTAGAGTTATTTCTTTTTTACAAATCGTTATTTCTATGCTCGCGAAGTTTTTAAAGACATTCTAAATCGTGTTTACTCGCGCGGCTTGGCTTTAGCGCCGACCTTATGATGTCGGTCAAAATGTTCAGCATGTAAACCTGTGTTATGCTTATTGCATACATCAAATTGCTTCGATATAAGACATCTCTACACATACTGAAATTACTATTTCGGTGTTTATACAGATGGTCACGATTAGCGCTTGTGAAAACAAAGGACGCAGCAAAACAAAAGACAATCAAATGTTCATATAACGGTACGTTATGTATGTGAAATGTATGCCAATACCTTTCAATAAACCTTATGCTGTATTTCCTCTGTATTTTGTAATCGAGTTCATTATCATTGTATGTGGAATCTATATTAATATTGCAAAGAGAGAACATTAGTATGTGGAGTCTGTAGGTAATCTCAAACACCCCTCAAGTAATTTCGATAAGTATTTTACGACTGAAATGCCAATTCTGTCGGAAATGGGATTATAAAACACTTTTTAGTTTAATTTAACTAAATACTAAATGGTGATCCAGGATTTACAAAATCCTTGTACTTGAATACGAAACGTGGAGTTGTGAAACAACGTGCTTGCAAACAAGGCCTTGAATTTTAGTTGTGAATATCATGGAGTCGTAAATAGTTGCTGTTACCCCACAGAATATGGATGTAAAATAAGAGCGCCGCGAATGTCATTCTAAGCTTCTATATGTAGAAGATAACGATTTAACAATTCAGAGAAGTCTAATACGATACGCATGCCATTACTATTTTAATAACCATGGTTTTAAGAAGGTTTTGCCTTATTTTCTTTGCTCATACGCTGTAATCAACTTCGTTAAAAGTAGGTACCCACTAAATGATTGTACAAAGAGGAAAAACGCTTAACAGTACAGCTTAACGAACCGATATGTTTTAATTAACAGCTTAGAAAATTGCTTTCCTCGATGATGGCAGACTATGTATTTTCTAAGGAAGTGTAGAATCTACATATTCACCAGTTTCATTTCTACTTTGTGTGCATATTAAGAAGGGATGTCCAACCTTCTCTTCTGGAGAACCTTTACGTGATGAGTGGCTCTTCCCCATTCCCCTCCTTTAGCTGGAGGGACAGACAGTCAGTATCCAGTGACGGACGCAAACAGGCGATTACATGGCAGTTTACTTTGAATTTTCTGGGAATGTCCTCAGAAGACCTCTTCTTTCTGAATGCTTTTTGTATAAACATCAACATTTGGTGTTGGGCAACATCTTTTTGCTGTAGGTAACATGGATAGATTTCAGTAGTTGAATATCCTAAAGGAAAACCTGCAAAAAATGTCTTGCATTTAGGCTCCGACTCATCAGTAAGACAATTGATCCTAAGCATACTGCGAAAATTATGCGGTTGCAGTTGTACCATGTCCTCATGTTCTTAAGTTTCCAGCACAGACCATAAACCTTAAATCATTTAAACGTCTTTGTAGCACACTTGAAAAAAAAAATTGTCAGAAAATATGAAATACAAAGTAAGACGACTCTGAAACAATATCTACAGGAAGAATGGCCAAATATTACACCATAGTCTCAGAGACTACCAAAAAACTGGTTCATTCCATGCCAAAGAGGTTAACGAAGTGATACATAGAAGGGAATGCCTATAAAGTATTAATATTATAGTTATATTTATGTAAATTGTCATTTTCTTTGAATGTATGAACACTTTTTTTTTTCCATTGCACTAAGCCAGCTGGTACAAAGCTTAGATTTATCTTTTGCAGAAGATTAATTTAGCTAATCCGTTTATGCATACTGAAACACCATACTGTTAGATTACCAAATAACATTTCTGGTTTTGATCCTTAATCCCAATAAAGTTTATCTACATAAACAACGGTGCATAAATACTTTTCTGTTTTCCATGACTGTGCAGTAACCAATCCGCCACAGCAACACAACGCACGACTGGGGGTTCACGCGACCTTCCCTCTTTCGCAAACATTGGACATCGCTGTGTTAAGGGTTTCTGTGAAAACTGTACTTTTTGTTGCGGTACCAAAGATTTAAATTGTTCCCTCTTTACAGTTAACTAACAGTTACTCGGTCATTCCTATCGAATATTGCTCCACAGCTAAAGGAGTAGAGAATGTAGAATTTTCAGAACTTGAAACACTGTCGGAGTTGGGGGAAGTTAAGGAAGTCGTACTTATGCCAATGTTTTACATCATTTTGTGTGAATATCTAAGGATTTTTCATCCGTTATTAGGCATTCCTAGTCTGTATGAGTTACTATAGTGGGAGGTTAATGGAATAAGATGAGTTTAAAAACCATTATCAGGTCGTACAGGTTCTCCTGTACGGTGTGTCTTTTCGCACAGCACCTAGCCGCTTTTGCGGCTTTATCTGTGCGATATGGGAGGTTGTAAAAAAGCTACCCGTGCAATGTAGGGGATCCAGCTACTAATTAGGTAAATGAAAGCTTGTTTGCAGGGTACATAATTTCAGTAACTAGTTAACCAATAATCTATAATTAACAACAAAATGTTTTGCTCGGCAGTTACAGGCTATGTAAGCTTTCTTCCTTCTAAACATCTCTTTCCCGATCAACACCAGCTAATTTCATAGCATCTAAACGCTTTAATGTAGCCACTCATTTTTCCATTTGTATTTCTGCCATATTCAGCCATTAGAATTTGGTGTTGGTAGTAGTCGGATAGCTGTTTAGTTTTTTTTTTTTTTTTTTTTTTTTTTTTTTTTTTTTTTTTTTTTTTTTTTTTTAAATGTGGAAACTTTACTAATGCATTTAGCATATATTGCTTTCTCTCTGCGTTTCTGTTTTTGGCACTCGCCTCAGAAACGCTTAATTTCAAACCTGGTTTGCCCATCTTTAAAACTGCCCTTGCGAATAGATACTGGTGTAATTTCGGTGTCAGAAACAACTATATACGATCTGAAGCTTTGAAAACGTATAATTTCAAGTGTCGAAAACACTAGATTTCGTTATGTAAGTTTCAAATCGCTTAACTTGGTGGCCTTGGTTTGGAAAAATCTTCATATTAACCAATGTTGTCCTATTCCTTGGGGGTATTGATGTTAGTGCGACTCCCGTAGCCTTTATTTTATTAAGATTACACATGGGTAAAAATTGAATGAAGTCTTTCAAAAAGTCAATTATTTACTTATAGGTATAATGTAATTTAGGGGTGATAATCAGTATTTGGTGTCTATTACTGATGATTATAAGTAATTTTACATGAGCTCTTAAATGTGTGCGAACTAACCAGATAGCTCTCCTTTTCAAAGCTATTTTTCTCGCCTTCTGCTGTTCCTACATTTTCTCCATTGAATATGTTCCACACGAAGCGATTTTCAATTTCCTTTAAATTTTGTAGAGAAGCACCCACAGCTACCAGTATAAAAATATTACGTGTGATTTTTCTTTACCTATTATCATCGGAGGGATATTAATTAGAATATAGACAGAGATCCAAATACATGTGAACCGCTACGCGGTATTTTTCCTATGCGAACGCGGAAATATGATAAATGCAGCCGATATAGACAAGGTCACGGGCATCACTTGTTTTTCTCTGCTCTGCTCGCAATCATTATTGAGTTGACACCGTATCGTGCGGCTGCGTTATTACCAGTGTGCTTTATTATTTGGTCCTGTACTTAGCCACAGTGTATTATGGCTCAGCATTTGTTTTCTACTGCACAGCGTGTATTTATTATGATTTTTTCGAGTCAACAGTTGTCGCCCGCACATATGTGAATACAATTTTGCACCTTTTTTTTAGGGAATTAACCGACAGGGAGCGTAATTTTGCCTTTTTTCAACAAGACTCTGCAACAGCTCATACAGCCAATCTTTCGATGAGAACAATTGAAAGTGTGTTTCAGGACAGAATTATTAGTGGAAATTTGTGGCCCCCTCGGTCCCCCGACCTAACCCCCTGCAATTTCTATCTCTGGAGTAACTTAAAGCATAAAGTGTACAAGAAAAAGTCACACACCGTGGAAGAATTAAAACAAAATATCCGTCAGGAAATTGCCAGCATTTCTCAACGTAAATTACGGCGAGTGATGGATAATTTCCTAAAGAGGTGCCAAAAATGTATGGATAATGATGGTGGCCAGTTTCAGTATCTGCTATAATTATATTGGTAAGCAAAACCTTTAAAAGTATTTTTAAAATGCTATATGATTTTATCCGCGCTGTTCTATGACGCGGTTGTCGGCGACGAGCGTAGAGCATCCGTACAGACAAAACACAGCGCAGCCGGTTCACAGTCTTTTGGATCACCCGTTATAATTAACACACTGAAATTTGTGAAAGTAGTTTCTTCCTAAGAGATAAAACTTCAATAAAAATCTTTTTGCAACATATTTCCTTACTATTCGGTTTTTGTTTTGTCTTTTTTGTGTTAATGATACTGTTAATTGCCAGGATCATATCAGTGGTCTCGGTGTGCCGAAATTTCTTCCCATAGGAGTTTTCTGCACGCCAGTAAACAGGGGTGCAATGGGTGTGACAGATGTATCATATGTCCTGTAATATTCCTCAAACTGATTGCCAAATTGGTGTTCATTATAATTTTGTTATATATAATTGTTTTAATATAATTAAAAATCAAGCCTTCGTAAACATGATTTGAATTCGCGCCACTCTGCAGCAGTATGTTTGGAAACAAAGCTTGGGTCAACGGCACCTGTTGTCAGCTAGAGGAAGCTAGTGTTCTCCGCCTTACCCAGCGTATGTGGCATGTAAGATCACATCTTGTCTTATTAATCGCGCTAACGCTATTGCATTTATAGTCCTGAATAGAGAGAAATTCGCGATCTGTTTTTCTTCTTGTATGTGTGCTTCAATTGTGGACATGTGAGCATGATTTGGACACTTGGTTACTTATTAAAGCAAAATGTAGGCTATCTGCGCAGATTATGGGACAAGGTATGTGATAGAGGCAATTACATCCGAGAGGTCACGAAATGAACCAGAGCCAGAGTTGTAAACAGAACCCGTGCCGTTGTTGCAACGAAAATCAAAATATGTTGTGTGATAGACAAACTGAACGTAAAAAGCTTCCAAAGATTAAAGTTTTTCTAAAAAGCAATGTGTAATTAAAGCAAACCCTCCAAAGCGCGCTCTCAGTATTGCGATGAACATTAAAACATGTACAAGGCATTTCAACATCAAAGTTTATGAAAGTGAATTCTGACTGTGTCGCAATACTTTAAACGAATATTTTGTTTATCTTTTTTTCAAAATAAAAGTGAGTTCGGAATTCTAGCGGTTATGAAGATTTAAATAGCATTTATAAGACAACCATAAAATACAACTATTCTTGTAATCACACAACATGCGAAAGAGAACCAGAAATGTTCAGGGTAAATCCAGGAATAGAATTTCCATTGAATAATTAGTATAAGCTCTCAGCAGAACAATTTTCTCATTTACTTTCTAATTTTGTACGGGCTGTATGTATTCTAGGAAAACAGCCACTTACTTCTCATGGTTACAGTGAAAATGAAGGACCTTCAAACAGAGGCAATTATATTGAATATTTAAATGAATCAGCAATATATGACGTCTCTTTGCAAGTGCACTTGGAAAAATTGACTTTTTCTTGCAACTTCACCTGATATTCAGAATGAATTAATTTCAAGTGAGAGTGCCGTCATGGCACATGGAATTAAGAAAGAAATTTCTGATGCTTTCTTTAGTTAATACAGGATGGAACTACTGACATTAATAGCGAAGAACAACCCTATACCTTTCGTTACTAAATGTTGAAGGGAAATATTGGAGAAGTTTATTTGAGTTACAGATGTAAGTTCTGACAGAAAAGTCTTTTGAATCATGCTCTCAGTATTATCGAATATTTCTTTCAGAAAATAATAGATGAAAACTGCGAAGGGCAATTCTGTTTAAATTGGGTCATATTTTAATGAATTTTACAGTACTAGTTGGGTTACATACTGATAGTCCCGCTACGCCACTGCCAATAAACCTACTCAGAGGACTGTCGCTTTTAAACATCACTCTGGGCCAGGTTTGAACCCACGACTTTGGGATCAGTAGGCCAACACCTAACCACCCACACGGACTAAAATATTTCTTAGTCAAAATATATATTTTTATTAGTAAAATGTTAACTTTTTGTCATGACTCATTTTTTTTACCATTAAAATAATTGAATTAAACGGTTATTATTTGGAAACCACCAGTGTTATTTGAATAGGCTATTTATTTCTGAACTTGGAAGAGTTGTTAAGGAGATCGAAAATATAGATCACACTTATGCCTTGATTGAATGGCCATAAAATCCTCAACAGCAAATATAGAACTAGGATATAAACTATAAAAGGCTGACAACACAGACGGGCTATATAGCTTGAAGGAGCACTTTAGAGGTCCGATATAAGGTGTTGTGTTATGTCAGCGTTCTAATTATGTATGTTGGCGATTTATGATGATCGTTCTAGATCTGTATTTGTTACAGTATATGTATCAATATTTTTGTCACTATAGTGTCTCCTTAACATCGGCTGCCATAAAAAGTTCTGACCAGTGGTACGAAGTGGAGAAAGAATGCACAGTTTACGATTTACTAGATTGCCTGCCTGTCCAGCACGATCTCGCAGTAAAAAAGAAGAATAAAGGGAAATGCCCACAAAATAACAATAAAATTCAGGTTTTATTGCAGAACCTGTTGGATGGGTACAAGGTCAACTGACGCAACGTTTGATTGGCGCATCAAAACACACTTTCCAAAACACGACATACATGCATGCATACACGCCCATTCACTCTGCCAGCATGTGTAACAGCCGCACTACCGCAAGCAAAAGGTCACAGGTGTTGCTTTGTGCGTGATGGTGAGGTTAGGTCAGGAATATTGCCACAGTTGGAAACGAATTAACTGCTTTCGTTGTATAACAGTGTGTTGAATCTCTTGGAATCCGCAATAATTTCACCCGCATATTTGTAAGTAGTAAATAAGATTACTTTTCATTCTTTTATTTATACTTAATGTGCAATGGGCTAGTCTGAAAAAAATAAGTTCAACTTTGTACATGTGTGCACTTTACCTCTTTTGCAAGAAAATGATAGATACAACTGCCGTTATACTTGAAACACAATCTACTTTAGGTTCCACGAAGATAATGACATTTTATTTTGGGCAGTTAAAATGGCCACTTAAACAAAAAAATCTGACGTGTGTACTCACATGACTATCTCTATTCACTCTTGTACAAAATATTCTTATAAAGGCTTATTCAATCTACGACATGTTAATCGAGACGAATGTTAGTAGAAATGGTTTTATTACTGCATGTTTCCTTAGACCGCCCCGTAGCGTAGTGACAGCGTGCCTGCCTCTGGCGCGGGGACTCGGGTTTGATATCTGAATCCAGGGTGGAGATTTTTTCTCCGCTGGGAGGTCTGATCCGGAGTGCACTCAGCCTCCTAATAATAAATAAAAGTAAAAATCTACACAAGTTACCGTGGAACCTAATTTCTTAATCCAGGGCCCTTATTCCAGATTTTTAAATTTATTAATATTTAAATAATTACATTATACCATTTATAGTTTACAAATTATATAACAAAAATGAAACAAACATTCAAAATAAAATAAAAATATGCAATATTTAAATACTTTGAACAAAAACTCAAATGATTAAATTTAAATACAGTAACACTTAGCACAAAACATATTATGCAACATCAACATTACATTTACAGTTTACAAATTATAAAATAAAAATAAAAATGAAGATAATGAATAATTATATATAATAAATACTTAAATTCCGATACTTTTTCATACAATACCACATTTTACACAAAACATACATTTTATTAGTATTATTACTTATTTATTATTTATTGATGTCCAATTATTATTAGAATAAATGTGCATTAGTTACATAATAAGATTAATGTAATTTAATAACCTTTTTTATCACACGTACGTCGAATTTGATTGTTACATTGTTTATTTAAGTAGTTCCAGTGATTTTACTCCTATTTTACAGGTGGTCACATGGTCATATGGTAACGGTCACAGGATTTTTTTCACGGGTGTACGTGGTAGAAAAACCGTTTACGCTTTGTAGTTCCCATCAGTTACAGCACTGTACGTTCCTATAGATCCTGTTAACCAGGAGGTTAATGAAGAACCTGCAAAGTTTCTAGAATATGCATATCTACTACTTGTATGGCTAGTTCAGTTTTCCTTTCTGTCTGCTTTATCGCACCACGTGTTCGTGTGACCATGATAAGCATGTAGGTCTTACAATAAACTTATTTTTAGTTTTGCTTTAAAATAAAGAAATTTATCTCTTCTAAAGGCACTTCGATGGCGTTTCTTCATAACGTTATCAGACATTTAACTGCAAAAGAAGCCCTGCGGAAGTGCTTTTTATTAATACATTTTCACAAAGTCTTAGCGATGAATAGTTCCAGCTTCAGCTAATGACGGGAAAATCCCAGCTTCCATTCTCCAACAGATTATCCCAGCAGGTCTTTTTTTCCGGTGAATGAAACCATTGACATAGTTCGGAGTGTTACTCAGATATGTGTCTAATAAGTGTCGAATAAGACTAGATGTTCTTGTTTATGGTAATAATATGGTATTTAAACGATGTAATATGGCGCACTCATACAACTCTCTCTGCTAATTAAAAATGCATATAGTAATATATTCATTATATATACTATAACTAGGGTTCGAACTTTAAGGTGCTAAAAACTTGGGAAATACCTATTTTTATGTGCTGAAAATGTCAAAACTATGTGCCAAAACAAACAAGATTTCTCTTTTAAGATCTGAATACCTTAGCTAATACGCACGTGGTACTCACCAGACATTATTCCTGCAAGAGATTACTGAGTTACAGTGTACGACCACATGTCCCCTTAAATTTTCCATCCCAAAAGATTGATGCTTGTCAGAAAGAATTGACATCTAATTTCGAATGTTTGTTACTACTTAAATGTGTTACTTGTGGATGTCGATTTGCAGTTATAGCTTTATCACATGGCTGGCAATACAGAATGTTACCATCGCAACTGAAAATACTCTTAAACTCCGCATCTTATGGCTGCACAGCCTAACTTGCCCGTCTTTCACTCTGAGCGTGTTTAATTCACTCTGAACTCAAAACTGTGGATATATTACTTCTCAACACCACAGCACAACTAGAAGATTGTATAACTTTACAGATTTACAAATAACCAATTGACTATACAGTTTGCCACCTAGGTATCAGTGTACTCATATAGATAGCGGGCTGTGGAAAGTGATAAATGCTTTACCAAGCATGTGGTAGTGGAGGAAGCCCCCGTTATAGAAATAAACGATAGGGGATGGAGAAAGTCATGTGAATGAAACACATTAACATTTCCTCCCATATCCACTTCGTACAAATGGAGATAAAATTTGCAGAATTACATAGTTTATACATTTTCTCGTGGGTACAAAGGCTGAAGCGATTGTGAGATGTTTAAAACAAGTCTTGTTATATACCTGCAGACCTTGAAACTCCATACTCGTTGCAGGACATCGATATAGAGTGAATGGTAAGAACATTTAGAAATTATAAAATACTGAGAAATTCAAGTCAATAACAAGAATATTAGGAGGTTATATGAAACATTTGTATGTTTTAAGGTGACCAACGCATGAAAATTTCATATTCAGATTTTTTTAAGCGAATAACTTAGTTCTTTACTTTCTCTGGTACCACGTCCTTACAGTAAGTATATATAGGAACGTATTTTGCCCAAAAATTCCATACCAGAAATACTCGTTCTGAGACTCTTCGAACGCTGTAAAAACATTTTTAGATAAAGGTTTGTCTGCCTGCCTCCCTGCTAATAGCGTAACTCAGACCTGGGCGACTCGCGAAATAGCTTGAGCGAACTTAAGTTTTTTAACCTGCTAAATAGAGTTATCAGTACAAGGCCATGAGCAGGCTGCAGTCAGAGAGCACCAGTTTCCCAGGCCTGAAAAAGGAAACGCCGATTCAATGCCAAATTGGTATGCTAAAATCTGCGTCTTCCGAAGATGCGGCACGGAAGTTAAAACAAACATAAAAGAGTAAAATATAAATAAATCCACGTCCCAATCTAACCTTCAATGGAACAGGTTTCGAAGTTTGAATTTTTTTTAAGTGACTCTTAGCGATTTTGATTAAGTTACCATGTGTTTAAGACTTTTATATGACGAATGAAATGTATATCTTAAATTTTCTAGGATTAGTCTGATGTTCTCTTCATTCTGAATGGTTTTTGTGTAACTGGTAAACCGTAAGGGATAGACAAAGCCTTACTGAATAAAAAAATGTAGATCTCTTTAAGCACATTTTGTCAAAACTTTTTATGGAGTTAACTATTTCTGAGGTATTCCTTGCTGTTTCCGAATAGTTATACTTTTCTCAAATTGGAAGTTTTTTTTTTCTTTCTTACTTTTTTTTATTTTCTTTTTTCTGTCGGTCTGTGTGGCTCAGTTAAGGTGTTGGCCTCAGGAGTACTGATTTCAAGGTTCCTTTGCGTCAATATTTTACTAATATGAAATGCGGCGTTTAAGCCACTATCGATTTTTTATTACTAGCTCACAGACTAGGACAAACGTATTCAGTCATTGATTACAGCGTACAAAAAGGAAGTTATATTGAATGGAAGTCTATCGAAAGCCTATATTAAGTAACCACAGACATTTGACGTAATAAACAAACGATCATCAAATGAAACTTGAAAGGAGTATTATTATGGAAACAACCTGAATGTGTTGGAAATTTGTTTTGTCAAGTTTCTAGTTGCAAAACGTAGCGAAAGGCGTCGCACAAGATCAAATAATAAGCAGAAAAAACAAACAAGACCAGACAAGAAAATATAATACATCAGCGTTTACTCCAAGGAGAACGAAAAAAAAGTGCATTCCTGAACTAGCCACGGAGAACGCGGTGTCCGTGCACAGACGTTTGCTACGTCAGCAAAACAAGTGCCAACGTATTACCTTAGGTTGTATTAATGCAATGTTGGGCACTGCTTTAAATTTAGGAATTTTACAGGAAGACACCGGATGTATGTCAAAGTCTGATTCTGAAGGAATTATATGTAACTGAAAATTTGGTTTACATATATTCATAGAATACATTGCTTGCGTGACACATTGTGTTATTGTTTTATTCGATGTCTTATTAAATGTAAACTCACTAAAATTTTTCTATCTTCTACTTTTACTTATAAAATGTGAGTATTGGTTACCACAGAACTAAAAACGAAGTGTTAGAGGTCTTCTTCGGTATTCTCTGCAGCTGCCTGCCAGACTTGCAGAGGTCTTAGCGGATGACAAAACAGCGGTTGATAGAGTTTTTAAGTTTTTAGCGAAGTGAAATATCAATTTGAGGATTTAAAATTTTAGTTCTCTATTTATGCTTTTTTTTTACATATTTATCGCCTTATTTCATATCTGGCTATTGCTAGTGGTTTTACTTTTTGTGTATATTTTTCTTGTTGCTAGTATTTTTATTTTTGAGTAAAATTTATATCTGGCTATTGCCATAAATCTTTTGAGGGCGCTGATGACCTCGAAGTTGAGCGCCCTTAACGAAGTGTTAGAGAAGTCTCCATTGTTTGGTCGTACTATTACTTCAGAAATTCGTTATCTTATACTCTAATATCCAAAATGACGAGAACAAGCTCTAGTTTTTAGTAGAAAGAAGGAACAAGTAATATTACAGTTAGTGTGTGATGGCTTTCAAGAGTTTCGATGTATTTTGCATGATGCTTACAAATTTGTTTCACGCATTTATGAGCAATTTCTATTTTGAGTACTTGAAATGGCATAAAATAGGTTTCGGCCCTATGCTAAAAATGTTAGGAGTTATCAGCAGTTTTACTTAACTTTCTCATTAATACTTTAGCTTTATGACTTCGCAAAACTATTTTTTCCTTCAATTTCAGTAAATATGTCAGTAGGGTGTCAATCATAACAAGAAGTTACTTTACTAAATGTAACTATTTTACGTTGAAAAGTTAGAACATGTAGACAGTTGTTTCTGTATACTAAAAAGGAGATTACGAAATTACGAGCGTTGTCTCACTTCCGAAGATTCCAAATGTTTGTTTGCTACCACAATTATAAATGCTTCATCCTACAGAGCGATGAACACCTCAGTTATGCTCGAGAAATTTGAACCGTGGTAAGCTGAAATAGATTTTTACAGAAGGAGCATTTTTCAACGACTACGAGCTAGTTTATTGAAACAAATCAACTTCCCACATTTGAGTTGCAATTTGGCAAAGAAAAACAAATAACATCACTAGCCATTAGGGTAAAGTTTGAATTTCGGTTTAACATTGTACAGACATACGGTGATAATATTAATAATATTATTGTTTAATGCAATTAATACTTTTAAATATAGATCATAAAACAGAAATTGTTTGCAATTTTAAGGACCAAATAAATGAGATCTAAGAATGTTTACAGAGCCTCGTATAGTGGCCTTAGCAATAATTTTCCTTATGTTGGTAGTTAGAAGTTCAATTATTTCCAAAAGTTCACAAAAAGGGCTGAAATTCTGCCTCGGGCATCTATCATTAGACCAATAAGTTTGATGTCATCTAGCTGTTATTTATTTTTATAAAGATATGGTAGGTGCGTAGATTGTTTTTCGAGATGGACTTCCATAGATTGAGTAAGATGATTGTCAAACTTTACGGTTGGATCAATAATAAATCCCTTTATACTGCTGACATTTCCATACCAAGCTTTTCCGATGAGTAACTTTATAAATCCATAACTGATGGGGGAGAATCGCATTTGCGTGGCCTTCAAATGAGAATATTAAATTTTAAATGCTAATGAAAGTGCAAATTGTTGAGTAATTTCATTCACAAAGTTAAAAAATTTGTTTCATAAACAGGGTAAAAAGTTTATAAACAGATTGTATAATTTATGCACATATGTGAAAACAATAACACAGTGACAGCAGGCAGCTCGCAAGTAATTTTGCGTAAAATGATTATCCAATTTTGCTTGTGTCTTTACGCGTTTTCCCGTAATATTCTGTTAGCAGAATCCGTTTTGGAAATTCTGTATACCGTAACCTCTGGCGTAAAAGATTGTCAATCTCGCAATTCCCGCAACCATTTGTTGCATGAAGAACAGTGGAGTATTTGTATATACAGTTCATCTGTTTGACCTCCATTTTTTGGGGGAGCGGGTTTTTGTTATGCTATCTCGTGGTGATTGTGAACACAATTACCATATCTAAAACCCTTATTATAGAAACGTCCTGAATTACATCAGAGTACTAATAAACGTCCTAAATGGTGCTTAAAATGACAGGAGGGTTATAGTACTAGGTAACATATTGCATTAAACTTGGACATTTAAAGGAAAAAAAAATATATATATTTAAAAGATAATTAATAGTATTTAGTTAGTTGATGCGATGTGAGGGACAATTCAGAAAACGTTGAAAAATAAAGCAAGGCGGGATAACACAATAAACTTTTTATAAAACAATTTAATGGGTCTGTAAAATAGATACACAATAGAGACATTAAGAATAAAAGACAAGCAGTAGAGATTATTTAGTGGATCACATAAGTAGTGAAATAATTACAGAAGAATTATACGTAAATGTTTGAGATATTATTATGACAAATGTAATGTACAGACAATGACTTTAAAAATACGCCTGGCGCTATGATTTACTCGAAAATATGACCGTTTTAGGGGGTCTTATGCTCTAAAACGCATTTTATTGGTGTTAATTTCTTACAGCTCGTCATGCCCACATGAAGAAACAAATAGGAATTGGTTAGATATTAGATATTAGATATTTTTTATTAGCATTGAACATGTACAAGCATGTATAGCATCGTCGTTAAAAAGAAGACACTATTTCTTCAATTTCCTTAGTTAAGACACAATTAAAATTAAAATACATCAATATCATAAAACTCCTTTACACTGTACAGAGGATTAATAATGAATGCTGCTCTGATCCGTCTCCTGAACATTTGGATTGAGAGCTTTCTTATATCAACGGGTAAACTATTAAAAAATTTAAGCCTAGATAATGAAAATTATTTTGTGTTACGCTGTATTTACATGCATTTATATGTATACATTACAGTTGTTTCTAGTTGTATAACTGTGAACGGATGAGCACAAAGTCAAATTGTTTAGGCTACCCCTAACGTAAAGGAGACAGGCAAGAACAAACATTGATGGTCAAGTCAACACTTCGGATCTGACAAAGAGTGGTTTACAATGAGGTCAAGACGACACACCATAAATAAGCCTAATAGCTCTCTTCTGTAAAAGTAATAATTTATGAGCTGAAGTATGAGAACCCCAAAGAATAACACCATAACTTAAATGGCTCTGAATATAAAAATGAAATACTGCAAGCAATGAATCCACTGATATCTGGTCTTTGAGTATTCGTAATATAAAAATTCCTTTACTTATTTTCTTGGCTACATTATGAACATGAGTCTGCCATCCCAAAATAGATTCGAGGTAAACACCCAGGAGCCTAATAGAATCATTGTTAGCAGAAGAAGAGTGACTTACACAAAAATGTAAATGTTCTGTTTTATCAGAATTAATTACAAGCTTGTTTGCATTACACCATGTTTCGACTTTACCAAATATTTCAGCTATTCTGTTAACAATTCAGCATAGTCCTCAATGACGTTAACAGTTAGATCGTCAGTAAACATGTAGGTCTCAGAGCGTTCACCACGAATATAGTCAGGGAGGTCATTAACATATATAATAAATAATACCGGACCTAACACGGAGCCTTGGGGCACACCATACTTCAGTAATTTAAAATCAGATAATTTACCATTTACAGATGCAGCTTGATATCTATTAGATAGGAAGATAAAAAATTAACACGTGACTTATTAAATCCATAGAAAGTAAGTTTCTGTAATAATGTGGTATGAGTAACTGTATCAAAGGCTTTTGAGAGGTCAAAAAAACTACAGCCAACTTTACATCCATTTTCAATAGCTCGAAAACACCGATTTATAAATAACATTACTGCGTCCACAGTACCACAAGAAGTCCTAAAGCCAAATTGGCAATTAGAAAATAAAGAGTTGGCTTCAAAATAATTATAGATTTGCTTATTTAATAAGATCTCAAAAACTTTTGACACGATAGGCACAATACTAATTGGTCTGTAATTAGAAATGTAATTTTTACTATCCTTTTTAAAAATTGGAATTACTTTAACATAGTTAAAAGCATCTGGGAAAGTTCCGGAATCAAGGCAACAATTAAAAATATGTGTCAAGGGTTCTATAATAAAAGAAGCAGCAGCTTTTAATATCTTAGAATTAGTGCCATAAATATCGAGACTAGTACTATTATTCAATTTTAAAATTGCATTATATGTTTCATCAACTCCAAAATGTTTGAAACTAAATGTACGCATGGGTTTAGATACATACTGTGAAAGATTAAGAGTATCATTATTTACAGGTAAGCTGTCAATAATTTTGTTGACGTTATCAATAAAGAAGGAATTACATTTATCAGCTTCCAGATTAAGACATTGAGCGTTACAGTCGTTTCTATTATTAACAAGATAGAAATAAGTGACCATGTAGTCTTCGATTTATTCGGCGGCGCCGTGGCCGAGCGGTTAGCGCGCTCGCCTACCACCTAGGCGGCCCGGGTTCGATCCCAGGGACCCGCATGTGGTATTCGTAGTGGACGAAGCGGCGTCAGGGCGGGTTATCTCCGGGTGCTCCGGTTTCCCCCGCCATCGCATTCCACCGGTGCTCCATCTTCATTCTATGTATCATCAGTGTCATCGCCTGCGGTGCCGTAGTAGTAAAAGCGGGCGTTAAACACTACAACAACAACTTCGATTTATTCTTGGAGCAGTTAATTAAACTGGAATAGTGATTCATTTTTGTAGTCTTGAGCATCTGTCTATATAATTTCTTAATTTGATAATATTTATCCTTGAATTCCAAATTTCTTTTGTGTACATACAAATCATAATATAGTAAGCATTTTTGTTTTAAATTATGGAGGTCGCTAGTGTACCGCTCCTTTCTCAGATTCCTATTATAACCATATTTAATTGGAGTTAGAGGAAAAGCTTTATCAATTACCTGCAGTAAAACAGCCATAAAGTAACTAACTTTGTCATTTACATTAATGGTGCTATAAATAACAAACCAATTTAAGTTTCTTAATAAATAAATAAAATGTAACACATTAAAATAGTTGAAAGGACGTTTAAAATTTAGGATATTTGCAAGTTTATATTTGAAGCATTAGAAAAAGAATTTACAGTAAAACATATAGCATCATGATCAGATATTATTGAGCGAACAACATAGGCTGTGCAGTTATTAGTATCGATGTTGGTAACAACATTATCAATACATGTACCTATTGACCCATTTAAACCAGGACGAGTGGGTTCATGGATTGTAATTCTTGTGCCAAAACTTGAAAATAAATTAGTAATATCTCTAATATCATTACTATGGTCACATAAAAATCAATATTAAAGTCACCAGTTAAGACTATATGAATCTTTTTATATAGCTTCAAGGCTAGATCAAATACTTCATACAAATTGTTTAATAACAGATTAAAGTTCGATCTAGTACTATCAGGAACTCTGTAAAAGGTTATGCATAAAATATTCAAAGAAATAATAAAAGATGAACAGATTTCAAGCTCTTGTACCTTCGATAAATTAGAAAATTCGAAAACCTTCTTAGCTTCAATTCCATTTTTCACAAAAATAGCTTAACCACCATGTTGATTAATCTGTCCCTTCACTTTTAACGCTCACTTCACCCTCCCTTAGAGTAGGTTGGCCTGCATAGGGAGTATATTATCAAACACTACTGCTCATAGGCATTGTCTTGAGCAAGGACTTTGCTATGTAGCGGGCAGAAAAGATATACATAGTTTTGCATCGCCCGGTGACACAGGTGGCATATGGTCCGCCTAGAAACTCCACTTCGTAACTCGGAACGTCATTTGTCGCTAGTTATGTTTGTTGTCCATCCCCTTTACCCCTGCGATAAAATTGCTTGTTCAATACTGTTTAAGAACACAGCATTGCTATAAAGCGCTTACTGAATGCAACAAAATGGCCAAGCGTTTAATTAGGTGAGTTAGTTTTGTCATTTAATGTGAAATACTAACATAGTTCAAACATTATTTGAACTGCAAAAATCAATTAAGTCTCTGTTGAACATAGACATACACTGAATACCTATACTAATGACAAAAACTTACAGCACATAGCTATTATCGTATTTCATACTCGAGAACTTTCCCTTCGTAACCTCTGCCTTTCGCCGTCTTTTTCTGTTCTGCGAGGTGTCTGATAAAATTGTTTCAAGTTAATAAGTTTTTGGTTGGATATCATGGAGTAACACCTAGTTTACTCAATATAAAGTTGATTCCAACTTTGCAATAAAGTTAAGTAAACATGTTGCAAATCGCAGCAAAAATTGCACTTTTACAAACAGTGTATACAGTTCGTCTAAACTATAATTTCAAAAGCTTAATATTATAGTATAATCTGTAAACACATATTTATACGTGTTAGTTGCGTATTGTCTGTAATTATTTCTCTTTTGTTTCTTAGCATGCTTTAAATAAATAGTTCATTCATTACAAAACGAATCGAATTATTGAATGAATTTGAAGCGATAACGAAGCCTAACTTTAGCTTAATGTCACGAAAAAACATCAAATGCCGTTTAGCAGGCAATTTAATTTAATTTAATAGGAATCTAACCCTCTCCTACAGTGTAGGAGCAATAAATAACCTTATATACTTTAGATATCTGAAACGATGTTGTTTCCCAAACTAATATAGATGCACGAATAATGATAAAATAGTGAGATAATTTTTAATTTTGTAGATCTGTAAATAGCACTGTATCACAGAAATATTACCCTGAAAATGTACTATAATGTATCCTTTTTGTTCGAAAAACTCAATAAATAAGCATTAAGACTATTTCTAATTCTGCTTGTGTTGCGGGTTCAAACCCGGCCCAGGCCGATGGTTTTTAAGTGTGCTTAAAAACGACAGCTCCATGTCAGTAGATTTACTGGCATGTAAAAGAACTCCTGTGGGACGAAATTCCGGCACACCGGCGACGCTGATGTGATCCTGGCAATTGACAGCGTCGTTAAACAACAAAATAATTAATTTTGCTTGTGTTTACCTTCACCTATGAAAAGTGGTTAAGATGACAAATGGTTTACATTCTATCAGGGTCAAGCATGTGTTACGCAAATGCATACATAGACATATAAATTTATGAATACATAAATGCATACATCAAACAAATTTAAAATGTACTTTTGTTTGTTTAAACATTAGCATTATTCATCCAAATGAACTATGTCCATAATATTTTCAATCAAACGTTTAATATATGTATGTGGGACTTGTGTGTCCATGTGCTCATTTAATCTAGCACTTAGTAACGTTAACATTAGGCACTAGGAATATTTTAAATGATTCATTAAGAAAAATACTTAATAGATTGTACATAGATAAATTATATAAATAATTATATGCTTCTTTAATTTCTAGAGAGGACCAATATATTTGAAATAATTTTTTTTAATTCGAATATTATTAAACTATTTTGGCAGAATTAAGTGCAGCAGATTTAGAATCTGCAAATATGACTTATGGTCATAGTAAATTTCTAACAAAATTAACTTCGTGTGATATCTGACGTGCATGCCATTTGACGAGCGAACAGATATGACTAGTAAATGTTGCTTGCAACGTGTACATCTGTAATGAAACTCTCTTAAGTCCCTTAATTGCTATACAACCCCTTCCTCGTATCCACTGTGCAAAGGTGTAGAGGAACGTGGGTGGGACAAAGCGAAAAAGCCCTGTCACACGATAAAAAATTCCTGGCGTACTTCTAAAGTCGTTGACTGTACCTATATCTTCAATATTCTGTGAATAGCCTCTGGAAGTCCATTCTGGACGATTTACATAACTGTGAATCGCAAGAGACAGACAAAACCTTATTTCACAAAATATGTATATTTCGTTATAACACCCAATTTATGTCAAAAGCATTTCTTTTTTGTGAAGTAAACCACTTTAAGATATTCCTTGTTAAAGGTTTTTTTTCAAATACTTATACTTTCGTCAAATTGGAATATGTTCAAAGTCATCACATAGCTTTTAGATTTGATTGTCGTTTAAAGCCCACTGTATTATAATATTACCTGCACCTACAATAAAATTAGCCTTAAGATAATTTCTGTGAAGGTTTATCTCCATTAGCATGTAGTAGACAGAAAAATAAGCATTTGTAAGAAAATTTATATAGGAGTAGAGAAAGTCATGCGAGTCCATTACATCAGATTTTTACTTTCTCTACTGATAATTAATTAGAGGAAATATTGTATTCCACCCAAAAATTCGATGTCGAGATTTCACCGCAAATATGTGTTTTAAGACCACCTGAATCTAAAAAGGGTATTTTTACAAAAAGGTCCGTGTGTGTGGTGTCTATGTCTGTGGACAACATAGGTAACTCAAAAACGAAAAGTTGGTTAAAAACCAAAGTTGGTATTTAAGTTTGTCTTTCAAGCATGCGACACGAAAATTTTGAAGAAAATAGCTCTACCTTTTTTGAAAATTTCGATTCTCTTGAAAATAGCTAACGACTTTGATACAATGCCGTTTAAGATACGTAAATGTCAAATAAAATGTATATTTTGAATTATTTGAGTAAACCGTATGTTTACTCTAGATGGCTTTTGAACAACTTGTAAACCGTAAGAGATAGACAAAATCTTACTATACAAAAAATGTAGATCTCGCTAAAACACACAATTTATGTGCGAATAAATGTTTTTGTAGAGTGAGCTATTTCGGAGATATTCCTTATTTGTGCCAGTTTCGGAAAACTTAAAACTTTCGTGAAATGGAACATCGTTCATTTTTTTACATGTTAAGCGTGCCAAGAGAACGGGATCTCAAAGCTTTGGAAGATTTGTCTATCGCTCAAAGCCTACAAGGAAATAAGAATATGATAATTTGTACAAATGTTTATCCCAACTAACACGAAGATACAGGATAAGAGTTTGTAAGAATATTTAGTATAAGAGTAGAGAAAGTCATGTGAGTGTAACACGTCAGATCTTTACTTTTCGCATGAGTTAGGAATTTTGTTACGTTCGAAGTGCCTCATCTTTGAAGCAAGAGATTTAAAACAGGGTAGGATGTTAAGATGTTTACTGCCCAAGGTGTTACTCGTATGTTCAAGATTCGTCTTGGAATATATGCTTGCAGAAACATCACTTTTTTGAAACCCTATTTTTAGCGTTATTTATAGTCTTAAATACAAGGTCTTTTAGCGAAACTGAATCCGAGATTTTATTTATGAAACTCCATAATTGATAATGTTCTCCGCACCCTGTTCTATATAGGGCGTGAAAGTCCGCTTAGTTTGGCTCAGGGGCCTCTTTGTCAGATTCAGGTTTTTTACGCGCCGTAAAACTACGGGACTATTGGCTTCACTTCCCTAAGCCATGATAAGGATGTTTACACCCGAAAAATTCCATCACCCTCCATTGAGTTTGAAACCACGACTTTACGATTCAGAGGCTAGCATGTTACCTCTAGATCACGGAGGACGTCTTTTAGCGACTTACAAACATTTTAATTCTTTCATATTGACAAATGAATAATATAGCAGGAGCTACGATGGCTTATTTAAGAGGATCAAGTTGAAATTAAATTGTTTTACAATATACAATGTAATTATTGTATAGTAACTTGCATTGTTAATATTTTCATAATTTTTTGTTCACTTTTTAAATTACAGAAAATAAAACCTTCTATTGTGCATGCTCCAAATACTGAAAAATAGCAATGTCTATGTTTTTTTTTTTTTTTTTTTTTTCCCCAAGTAGTTCTGGTTGATCCTTAAATGCCAATATTAGATTGTCATTTGTATTGTCCATTGTACACACTCAGCTCGCCAAGAAAATGAAAAGTGTAAATGGTGTTCAGAGTGACATTACAGCCCTGTAAAGTCAATAAAGTGATTCCCCATTTCGATTTCTATAGATTTATAAAGGCAATCTTCTTTTAGATTGTTTTTATGTGACTGGATGTGCACAAAAGGAAAAATTGGATTGGATTTGGTTTAAGGGCGCTCAACTTCTAGGTCATCAGCGCCCTTAACAGACTCATGGCAATAGCCAGATATAAATTTCACTCAAAAAATAAAAATACTAGCAACAAGAAAAATATACAAAGGTAAAAAGCAGTGGCAATAGCCAGTTATGAAACAAGGTGATAAATATGTCCAAAATCAGAAACAGATAATTAAAAATTTTAAATCCTGAAATTTATATTGCACTGCGCTAAAAAATTAAAAACTCTATCAACCGCTGTTTTGTCGTCCGCTAGGACCTCTGCAAGTCTGGCAGGCAGCTGCAGAGAATCCCGAAGGTGCGCTAGAGAGTAACACTCCAGGAGCACGTGGCGAACCGACAAAACGTTGTCACACAGCGGACATAGAGGCGCAGGGTCCCTTTTAAATAGGTAACCATGCGAAAAATTGCAGTGCCCTATTCTTAATCGAGCCAAACTAACCTCCTCGCGACGAGATGTGCGACAGGAAGTTACCCAGTTTATCGGAAGTTCTTTCACTTCTCTAAGCTTATTACCGCGGAGAGCTAACCACTCGTCGTGCCAGGACGACAGCACCGCTCTCCGCACTTCAAGCCTAAAGTCTTCCGAAGTAACACGTGAGATGATAATTCTGGGTTCTGTAGTTGCCGTCTTTGCTGCTAAATCTGCCATTTCATTCCCAGGCAAACCTACGTGACCAGGAATCCATGCACACACCACATCAACACCAGAAGCATGTAAAACATGGAGGGCATCCTGGATACGTTGTACAATAGGGTGGGGGTTGTACAACTGACAAAGGCTCTGCAGTGCACTAAGGGAATCCCTCAAAATCAGGCAGTCACCTAATTTACGACGGCGAACATACAAAACGGCTCGATAAATTGCATAAAGCTCTGCAGTAAAAATGGAAGTGCTATTTGGAAAACCGAATGTATATGGTTCGGTTCCATAAACATAAGCACATCCAACACCGTTGGTGTTCTTTGATCCATCGGTGTAAATATATCTACGGTCAGAGTAACCTGACAAAAATTCTAAGAAACACGTGCGGATACTTGAAATAGGCATCGTGGACTTTGGTGTATGGTCATCCCAAGATCTACATGGGGCGTACCAGATAGCCAAGGGGGGTAAAGTCTCTCGCCCTTGGCGAACATCACAGGCAGTTCCACTCCAAGCTTCACTAGGAGCTCTTGGAAACGGAACCCCGCAGGCTTTGGATTAAGGGTGCTATTTCTATATCGTTCTCTTAGCGTGGTGGTGAAAAAAAAAAAAAAAAAAAAGAAGCGAACGTTGGGTGCTTAGGCATACAAAAGGAAAAAAACACATTTTCGTTCAGCATCCTCAACTTCACCTGTCAGACGAAAACCTTCTATTGCTCGACGCGACCCATAATCACCATAACGATGATCTGATAATTGGAAAGATAACTTCAACCTTGAGTTCTGCCATTCCGAGGTCTACCGGATGCATTAACCTCACTGAGTAACTCTTTGTTATCGTCATCGTTATAGTGGTTGACTGTGGTAGCGGAGGAAGCGGGAAACCAAGAGGAAAGTGAATGGGTGGAAAGCAACGAAGTGGAACTGGTCAGAACAAAGCCGGAATGACACTAAAACAGAGGCTATTACCGAAATTAAGTTGTTAGAAGACATCTCAATGCAATTGCCAAGCCTTAATTTCATCTTGAGAGTGATAAATTACTTTCTCCTTCATCAATGTACTTGTTAAAATCTCTCATTGCGTCATTTATTCCCGTTGTCACATCAACCATGTTCAGCTTTCAGTGGTTAACAGGTACTGTTAGAATATCAGCAGGGACTGGAACTTTGGCACAGTGTCCTGTTTACTTTCTCCACTACATATAGTTATTAGGGGAAGTATTGTATTCAACTCAACAATTCGATTTCGAGATTTCACCGGAAAGATGTTTTGAAGCCCGCTGAATCCAAAATGAGCAATTTTAGAAAAAAGTCCGCGCGCGTTAGTGTGTGTGTGTGTGTCTGTGTGTCAGTGTGTGTGTGTCTGTGTGTGTGTGTTTTTTTTTTAATTTGTTTATTAATATACAGCATGCCCCATTACATGGTAACATTACATGCTTTTAGTTACATTTGTATCATAGTTTTTCAAAATCAATGTTGTTTATAAAAGATATAAATTCCTTAATATATTTGTTTGCAAGTTCATTGTTTGTTACTGGCCACTGTCCACCTTTGTTTACAATACTTTGTTTTAGTTTTTTTCTTTCAATATCTAACAGAGAACACTCGTATATTAGGTGGTTTACATTTTGGTTCTGATTCTGACACTTGCACAAGGCACTTTCCACTATCTTGAACCGATGGTAGTATTCTCTTGTTTTTCCATGTCCTGTTAACATTGCTGTAATTTGTCCATTTAGTGGTATCTTCTCTTTTAGGCGTTCTTGCACCGAGGGAAAAAACATTTTTGTGGTCCTTCCTTTTGTGGTTGAGTCCCATTGTTGTTGCCAAGTATATAGTGCTCGCTCCTCTGCTTCTTTGATGATGTGGCTTCTTGGGATCTTATTGTAGATGACGTCTCCACTGTCCTTCTGTGCTGCTTCCTTCGCCAGCTTATCTGCCATCTCATTCCCATAAAGCCCCACGTGCGCCTTCACCCATTTCATGTAGACTACCCAGCCACTGTCCTGTAATAACCTGATGTTTGCTTTTATTTGTTCTATTATTTTGTTACAAACTTTGCTATTTTTAAGGAGTTCTAGTGTAATCAAACTGTCAGTGTATATTACTAGTTTCTTCTCACTGTCCTCCATCTTCTTGTTACAGAGTATTTCTTTAAGCGTTTGTAAAATTGCGACCTGTTCTGCCTGGTTATTGGAGCAGTGTGTGGCAAGTTTGAATTGTAATTTTTTTTTTTTTTTACTAGTTCCCCATTTTGAAAGATGACTCCTGCTGCACCAACTTTCCCATCTACTTTGCTACCGTCTGCCCCTCCGAAGGAGTGTCGCCTTGCCGTGGCGGAGGGGCTCAGTACCCGAACCAGACGGCCTGCTACGTGTGTCTTTGTGACCACTAGTAGGCAAGAGGTGAGGGGAAGCTAAGAACATTCCAAACGGGTAGATGAGGCTCGGTAGTCTTGGTCGACAACTCAACTAGGAGAAGAGGACTCCGAAATCAAACTCCCCCAGGGGAACCTACCACGGTAGGTCCGGGTTTGGCGCACCCGGGGCCCCAAGCTGCGCACAATCATTTCACCCCCTCCACCTTCATTAACTGTGGATCCCAGGCCATGTCCAGGTATTCCGGGTAACGAGCCGGCGGATGCGGCTGCAAAGTCTGCATGTCGCCTTCCGGAATATTCCACCCGTACGCTCCCCTATATAGATGTACAGAAATATTTCCGTCGCCATCTATTTGCTCTCTGGCAGGGATCTTGGGAAGCGTTATCTGGCACTCAATTACGGACAATCAAGGACACGGTACAACCCTGGCATACCAGCTGCAGGAATTCCAGGCGGGAAGAAGTGGTTTTAACCCGCCTGAGGATAGGCCATACCCGAGCCACGCATGGACACCTTTTGGGTGGTGATCCGGAGCCTGTCTGTACGACGTGTAACATTCCAATCTCCGTCGCACATGTCCTTCTTGATTGTCCGCGATACGCTCGTGAGCGCCAGTCCGTTGTCCTGGGCCTTACACTGTCGTCAGTTTTAGGCAACGACCCAGTATCTGTAAATACAGTGCTGCGGTTTTGTTCCACAATTGATTTTATGAAGCAAGTGTAAGGTTATTTTATTTCAGAGATTTTAGCCCTTTAGATGGCCGTATTTTTGGGTTTTTTAACGTTTTAGTGTTTTTTACTTTGTAGCAATTTTAAGTTTCTGTTTTTAGCATTTTAAACGAAACGTTTTAATAGTTGTTTAGAGATTTTCTATCTATTTTAACCGTCGATTTTTAGTTTTTAATGGGTGATGTTTTAACACTTGGCGGTATGTAATTTTACTTCTGGACTCGGGGCCCTAATGACCAAGTTGTCGACGGGCCCTTAAACCCAACACACTCACTCACTCACCCCGTCGCACATGTCCTTACTGATTGTCCGCGGTATGCTCGTGAGCGCCAGTCCTTTGGCCTGGGTCTTACACTGTGCACCGTGTTAGGCAACGACCCAGCAGCTGTAAATACAGTACTGCGGTTTGTTGCGCGTATCGATTTTGGTAAGCAAGTGTAAGGTTTCTTTTATCTTGGCGGAAAAATACTTTTAGGATGTTTTACTCGTGTTTTTACCCTTTTTCAACAGTATAAGTAGTTTAGGGTTTTCGTAATATGGTTTTATTGGCTTTTAATTCTCCTTTTTTTTTTTTTTTTTTTTTTTTTTTTTTTTTTTTTTTTTTTTTTTTTTTTTACCTGTTTTAGCTCTCTTTTTAGTGATTTTAACGTTCATTTTTAGGTATTTTAACTTTCACTTTTTAGCTTTAAAGGGGGTGAGGTTTTATTTTCTTTGATTGCTTTTACATTGGACTTCGGGCCCTAATGACGTAGTTGTCGACGGGCCCGTAAACCCCACTATTCACTCACTCTGCTACCGTCTGTGTATATTTCTGTGTTGCATTTTGTTCCTTCCTGTGCCTCTTTTACGATCAATCTGTCTGCAGGATGAGGCCACTCGCTCAGTTTGGGAACTTCTTCAACTTTTTCATTTGCGTTTGCTTAATGAGTGTCTTTATATATTTCTAAGACTTCTTTTATTTTTACATTTATTGGCATGACTGCTGCTAGTATGCAGGATGCTTCATATGATACAGTTCTGTACGCTTTGGAAATCTTTATGTTCATCAATCGTTGTACCCTTTGATATTTCAACATGTTTCCTTTTTTGAATCGCTTCATTCCATACCTGCACTCCATATAAGAACATTGGAAGTATAGCTCCTTTGTATATTGTTCTTAATGCTCGTTGTCCGAGGCCCCAGTTCAGCTTGGCAGATTTACTTAATGCATTTATGAGCTTCACGCGTTTCTCTGACACTTGATTTATGTGCGCCCCAAAGCTCAATTTACTATCAAATAATATACCCAGGTATTTTAGTTGTACCTGCTCTATTGTCCTGTTGTTTAAATATAACCTCATTTTACTTTTTTCTTCCTTCCTTTTTCTGGATATCAGCATAGCTTTTGTTTTAGTGATGTTGAACTGGATCTTGTACTGCTTTGCCCTATCTTCTATTAGCTTTAAATCGGTATTTGCGTACATCTCTGCTATTCTAAACGTTTCTCCTGATGTTAGCAGCATCAAATCATCTGCAAATACCACCACCTTACTTTGTTTCGTGAATTTTAGGTGGAATAAGGTGTTATACAAGATATTCCAGAGTCCTGGACCACAGCAGGATCCCTGAGGGCAGCCCTTTGTGACCTCCTTTTCTACTTCACAGTGATTGAGTGAGAGTTTAGCTATTCTGTCTCTGAAATATGTTTTAACTAAACTATATAGATTCTTTGGGCACTGCAAGTTCCTTAAATTTTGGAGTATTCCGGGCCACCAAGCAGCATCGAACGCTCCCTTCACATCCAGGCTGGTTACTATTACACTCTTTTTCTGATCCAATTGAACTTGTATGAATTCTTTGTTCGCCAACGCTGCATCAGTGGTGCTTTTTTGTGGAATAAATCCATACTGGTTTGTATTAATTAGATTATTGGTATATGTATGATGGTTTATTCTATCTATCAATAGCTTTTCTAAGATTTTCCCTTCGATGTTCAATAAACTTATTGGTCTGAACTTTGTGACTTCGTGGCTTCCTTCCTTTCCTGGTTTAACTATAGGTATTATTTGTGATCTTTTCCATATTTTTGGAAAGCATCCTTGTTTTAAGCATTTATTATAAATGGAAGTCAGTGACGATGGGAAATCTCTAAATACTCGCATTATGATATCCTTGGTTATACTATCTTCTCCTGGTGCTTTCTTAGAATTAAATTTTTCAATTATGTTAAATATTTCTTCTGCAGTGAATTCCTTGTCATCTGGTGTAGCCAGTGGTTCTTCTTGTTGTTTTCGAAGTTCTTGTTGTACAGTATCATTTTCTGTTTTGTCTTCTGGAACAAATTGGTTTAGCATATGAGAAATTGTTTCTTTGATATCACATGTGTAGGTGCCATCTTCTTTTTGAATAGTTGTTAGCGTGAGCTGAATCCTTATCTTTCCTGCAGCCAATTTATATACTGCATTCCATGGGTTACTTCCTTCTTCTATGGTACAGTATTTTTTCCATGAGTTTAATTTTGCATTTTGTAATTGTGACTGGTATTCGCGTTTCCCTTCTGAGTATAGTATTTTTCTTTGTTCTCTAAGCTGCTCATTATTTACTGTTCTCTGATATCTTCTGCGTAAGGCATTTACTCTTTTCCTTAGCACTGTCAGTTGGTCGTTCCACCATGGTACTGTTTTCCTATTTGTATACATTTTTCTTGATTTACATTTATAAAATGACCTGTCACAAGCTGTTATGATGCATGTATGGAATGTTTCTATTACTTTTTCAGTTTCACTTGTCAGATTTATAACTTTACTAACTTGGTTATCTGTCTCTTTCAGGGAAATTTCTCTTGTCGTACATTTGAATTCCTGCATCAGGAGGGCGAGTAGGATGTTGCTGAATTTTTTATAATTTTCTTCACTCTTGACGATATACCTTTTCCTTATAATATTATCCTCTTTTATCGGATGAGTATTTGTATTAATTTGTTGTGGTCTACCGATATTGAAGGAAATAATTTTATGATCGGAAAAACTATCTTCTTCTCCGCGCTTCCAATTTCTTATGTGCTTGAGTAGCCGATTGTTCGCAATCGTTAGATCTATCCAACTTTGAGCCCTGTTAGTTTCAAAGGTTGGTATTCCCGTATTTTCATTTATAATATGTAATGTTGAGGTGGTGAGAAATTCTTCCAGAACTTTACCTCGTTCATTGTTTATTTTATCATACCATAGCTTGTTCCGTGCGTTAGTATCTGCTGCAATAAGCATCCCATGTCCTTTAGTATGGTATAACATTTTTTCTATTTGCCTTATACCTGTTTCAATATCTGCATCATAGTCGAAGTACATACTTGAAGAATAGAATATGTTGTCTTTATGCTGGATTTCAATCAGTACACAGTCTTCACGCGAAAGTTGGCTTATTACTGTAGCATCGTGTTATCATTACTAATTATTATCGCAGCTCTCTTTCTTCCATTTCCACACACATAGGTTCTCATAGACCTTGGTATTCCAGCTAATTTATTATTTATGATGTACGGTTCCTGTATGAAAGATATGTCGACCTTAAGTTCATATATAAGCTGTATTAAGTTACTTGTCGCTATTCTCGAGTGTTGCAGATTTACTTGAAAACATTTTAGGTTGTGGTCATCCATTTTAATAGTCGATACTAAGCTGGTATCTCCTCAATGCTGCTATGTAGCTAGGACAGTTGATATCTAGTGTCGAATGATTAGCATCGATTGTACAGCCCTGATTATATTTAGCATAATTTATGCATTTGTAATTATCTTCATCAGCTTTACAATCTTTAAGCGCATGGTCTTTCGCGCACTTGGGACATGTTTGGTTTCCATTGCAGTCCTTTGCTCGATGGTTGTATTTGCTACACTTGAAGCAGCGGGTGACATTATAATCTTTCCAGGTACACATGTTCCAGCCTAGTTTAAGCTTTTTACCTATTATTTCTTTTCTTATACTAGAGTTGATTTCAACTACTAAATTTTTGTTTTTTCTTTTATCATGAAACTGGAATACTGGCTTCACTCCGTGTGTGGAATTTTGAAATTCTTCATTCTGCAACATTAGAGCTTCGACAGCGTTTTCAGGGGTGATTTCTTCTGAGACATTAAAAATTATAATCCTTGGGTTCCTCTTCTTTGCCGTTACTGCCTCAAGCTCTTCTCCACATTTCTCATTTACATTTTTGCATATTATATCAATTTCATTTTTCTCTCCAGACTCAATTAGCAGTTGTCCATTCTTCACCGTTTTAAAAGATTTAATTCCTACCTTCAGCTGCACAGGGTTTACTTTCGTCTTAATAAGAGATCTGATGTAATCCATGCTTTGGTTATTTTTACTTTTAACAAACACCTTGTATGTCTTCTTATCGTTTCTAGTCAAAGTCCCGCGTGCAACATCAGAGTAGTTCATCTTCTGACTATCGGGAACAGTAGCGTCCCTGACATCCTGTTGCATCCCGCGTGCAGTTATAGTACTTAAAATTGGTGCTGCATTTGGTATCCCAACTAGAGGTCCCCTTTGGCTTCTGGACTGTAACTGAATGTTAGCCTTCTCCAACTCCATTCTTACTTTCATTAGCTCCTGCGATTTTGCACAGTCGTCACTTCTTAATTTTGCTATAGCCTTGCGTAGATCACCAACGGCATGCACAATGTCCTGCTTTAGGTCTAGCCGCATATTTATCTAGTTTCGGTTACATTTATGAGTAACCTAAACGCACCATCAATAAGCTCATCCGTGTCCACATACGTATTTCGCTGATCCTTTTCCACTTGTAAGTTATCTTCATTTAAATTCCCTTCCTTCGTTACACTCTGCGCCATTATGTTCTTCTTATAACCACACAGAACAATATTACTAAGTAAAATTAACGAAACTTTATCCAAACAGTCAAAATAACCTTAAAATCAAGGCCTCCTACATCCTTCCAATAAACAGTCCTTTTATACCACGAAATTGTTCACACCAATTTTACACAATTCTCGCCAATCAATCTATCCCCGTTTACCCTAATAATTACACAACTCTCAAATACTAATATTAATAAAACGAACCACTTTTTAAAATAAATTAACATCGTAAACACTGAATCAGAAGAGATAATTACGGTGCACAAAATTTCAATATCAATTCTGCGACCTGGCCACCTCTATAAATGTGTGTGTGTGTGTGTGCGCGCGCGCGTGTGCGTGCGCGCGTGCGTGCGTGTGTGTGTGTGTGTGTGTGTTTTATAATAGCATAACTCAAACGAAAAGACGGTTAAAAACGGAAGTTGGTATTTAAGTTTAATTATATCTTTCAAGGATACAACAAGAAGATTTTGAAGAAACTTCCTCCACCCTAAACTACCCTTTAGATGGAAACGTTTACGAACATTTTGATTTTCTCAAAATGGTTCAAACGATTTTGATTAAAATTGCATATGTTTAAGATATGCAAATGAAATGTACATTTTCTGGCTATAGCCTATGTTACTGAGAAATGAGTTTCTAAGAATAGTATAAGAGTAGAGAAATTCATGTGAGTGCAACATATTTTTAAATGTGTTAGTGCTATCCTCGATTTGAAAGTGAATCTGCACGACTTACATCTTTGTAATTGAAATGCCGCAGTTTCACGTTGCCTTCACTGCCTTATTATGTAAATGCCAATTTGCTTTGTGTTACCTTTCTGATCATTAAGAAGTTTATTTCTTTATTATTAGTAACAATGAGTGTCGCCGTAAAAAGAGGAAACAGTAGGTACCTAAGGTTTTTAAATGATCGCTTCTGTTACTTCACTTTCTACCGTATCATACCTCCTTCAGAAGCAGTTACTCCTGGAGCTAAAATGTTGTTTTATCATTGTAAATGTTCTGTCTTTCAGTTTTCATTGGATGCTGTTATGTAAGGTAGATATTAAATCCGACATTCAGTAATGCTTTGCGCAGTAAATGCAAAGTTACATCATTATTTTCGACTCCGACGTATTTTCCACTGACGATGAAACACTTTCCTTTAAGCGATAGTCAAATGTTTTAAAGCTAGTCGCTATTGATGGTTTTGAAACTCCGTTCTTTGCATGACCAAGAGAGAAAAAAATAAATGATGCAATGAAAAAAAAAAAAAATCATTTGACCTTAATTGTGTGTTTTAATGAGATTTACATTTTTTGTGTAGTTAAGTTTTGTCTATCCCTTACAACGCCTGAAGTGTGACGCAACTTCTACGACACAACATCCCTCTCCGCCCAGCAGTATTAGTGGTGGCTCATATCTGACTGCTAACTGCAATGTTTTTCAAACTATGAAAACTCCATTTAGGGCTGAATGAGAGAAGACACATTTTTCTGTAGTAAAAGCGGTATGAGGTGTTCATTGCTCTCCAAATGGGTGTCTGTGAAATTCACTTGTATGTAAAGGGTAGTTTGTGTTGGGAAATTTTCTTTTAAAACTTGGAAGATCCTGATGTTAGTACAGAGATTGGTATTTAACCAACTTTTCGCTTTGATTTAAGCTGTTTTCGGGTACACAGTCCTTGCTTTCCAAATTCAGGGGGCCTCAAAACAATTATTTCCATTGAGGTCTCTGTATCAAAATTTTGGGTGCAATATCCTACCTGCCTACTACGTAGTAGAGAAAGTAAGAACACCAAATAAGCCTGGCGTTCTGGAATGTGTTTGCTGCCAGTGGATGACCGCGTGTTTTGAAGAAAGGTATAAAGGATCTATGTAAACGGACAAAGGCGTATATTCAGAACAGTAATATATTCCAGTTCAAACGAATACGCCCTTAACGAGTTTGGAACATCCCAGTGTTTTTCGCGTGGGCTGCAGAGTTCGGCGTTTTCCATTAACAGCTACGGGGAGAACGTCTTTCTTGTGGCCGACAGCTCCGGAGGGAATGGCACACCGTTATCTGAAAATAATGACACGAAGCTTGGCAATATGTTTTATAGGTTTATGTCGACATCAGGATGTGAGAAGCAGTTGTTTGCCCTCAACTTTATGGTCATGGCTTTAATCCATGTGTACATCTTTGCCTTATCTTCAGGCAAAACAAGATCCAGCAAAGCAGCGTTCCTCTTCTGTTTCTCCTTTTTCTTCTATTGTCCTTATGTTGCAACTCTCATTTTTTATTTTCTTGTTTGTATATATACTATTCTTATTGCTTCCCTTCTCCTGTGCTATCTTTCAATATCCTTTACACTATGGTACTGACAAAATTATCTAAAAGAAGTGTTTAACCTTACTCTTCCCTTCACTTACCTGTGTATAAGTGTTTCATTCATTCCAAAAACTCCATCTAGCGCTTTCACCGCAGTTTTAGAACTGCGCCCGCACGACTGAGCAGGACAATTCTCAAACAAAAATCTGATGTGCTGCATTCACGACTTTCTCTACTCTTGTACTAAATATTCTTACACTCTTAATCCTGTATCTTCATGTAGTCGAGATAAACATTTGCAGAAATTACATTATTGCTAATTTGTAATATGGAAATCGCTTTGAGCGATGATCAAATCTTTTGCACAGCTAGGAGATGAAAAGGCTAATGACGACCTATTTGAGAAAAGTTTAAGCATTGCAAAACTTGCAAGCATTTCCGAAATAGTTCACTCCACAGAAAATACACTTGGACATAAGTTGTATTTTAACGAGAGCTACATTTTTTGTATAGTAAGATTTGGTCTATCTCTTACGGTTTACTAATTATGCAAAAGTCATCAAGAGTAAACAAGACTATATCGGCTATAGTCATAAAATTCGAAATACCTATACATTTTAGTTGACATAAAAATATCTTAAATATCTGGCATTTTAATCATAATCGTTAGTCAATTCTTCGTGCCACATTCTTGAACGATATTGCACTTAAATATGAACTTTGGATTTCTAAGCAACTTTTCGTTTTTGAGTTATGCTGTTCACACACAAGCGCGCGCGCGCGGACCTTTTTCTAAAACTGCCTTTTTTTTTTTCTCCAGGAGGCATTGAAACATATACTTCTGGTGAAATCTCGACATCAAGTTTTTGAGAAGAATGCCATTCTTCCCCTTCTGTACATAGTAGACAAAGTAAGATAGTTATACTTCATTCCCAGAACCCGGGCTTTAATGACAAGTCTTTTAATTGTTCCATTAGACATGGCTAACCGGTACACGTTATCCTTATTAATCCAGATTATGAAAATGTATATTCATTATCTATGGCAGATACAAAATATAATTGCGACTGATGATAGCTAACGACTTTGTCATTTTCTGTTTTAGGTTATTTTTTCCGCAATGTTACGCCAAATTTTATTACTCTCTTGCCCTTTGCGTCATCAGAATATTATTTGAATTTGCCTTCAGTGTATATTGTTGACATTTTACATTACTTTTCAAACATCAGAAATTTTACAAGGGTAGCTTTGTACGTTTTTTACTCGCATTCTTGAAAACCAATTTCGCATTTGTATTTAACGGTTAGTGTGGAAGTTTTGCAGGTGCAGAGGGGGCAGGTTTAATAACATTAGTTGCGAATTCATGTTCAAACTAGGAATGAAATGATTCAGTTTTCGTTTTTGCGTTAATGGTTTCGTACAGTCAAGTTACTGAGTTCTCTTCATTCGTGATGAATTGAATGTAATTTGAAAAATCAAGAGTTAATGCTACAGTTCTGCAAGATGTGCTTCAAAAACAACTTGCTTAATTTTCTTTTCACATTCGTCAAGCAAGAACATGGAACAACATAATTATATTTTAGTTATTTCTTTTAATTCTCTTATTCGTATACATACTCTTTGTGCTGGTACAGCAGACAAGTTTGATATTTAACCGACTTTTCATTTTTGGGTTGTGCTTTTGAAACACATGTACACTAACCTTTTCCTAAACTGTTTCATTTAGGGGACCTCAAAACGCGTATTTTCAGAAATTGCATATCCTATTTTTGAGTGGAATGTATGCTTTCTCGAGGTATTATGCACGTGGTAGAGAAAGTAAACGTTTAATGAGAAAATATATCTGAAAAGCTAAATTTGAAGTGGTATTTTAATATCAGATTTTGGAATGGATTGCACGTTTATCTTAGGTGAGAAACTTCGCAATTACCTCATTTACGATATTCTGCCACTTCTTTATAATTTTATCAGTGCTGCGGTTCGTCGGCAGTATTGACTTTGGTAAGCAGGTTTAATCTCTATTTTATTTCTTGATTTTATTTTTTACCTTTTATCTGCTTACCTATTAAGATCAATGTTCACGTTTTAAGTGTTTTTAGATGAATTTACCAGTTTTAACTTTTTAGCTTACCAGTTAGATAAGTTTTACATTTTATCTATTTTAGCTACTAATATGTTTTAAATATATAGTTAAGAGTGTAAAGTGGTGGTGAGCTTTTACTGTTTTTATCCTTTTGACTTGGGGCTCTAATGACCTAGCTGTCGACGGGCCCTTAAACCCTACTCACTCACTCACTCACTCACTCACTCACTCACTCACTCACTCTTTATAATTTTATGTCATAAAGACGTGCACAATTCCTTTCCTTTCATTCTTAACTTGAAACTTCTGTTCATTTATATTTTAAAATACATTTTTAGTTCGTTTACAAGCTGCACATTCCATTACCGTAGAATAATACACGTATAGGTTTACCTTTCAATGTATTATACAAATTGTTATAGTGTTGTAGGTATTTGAGCAATTTACGTGGATGAGATGTGCGTAATTTGTTTCACTTCAAGTTTCCAAATGTTATATAGTTAGTGAACTAGTCTTGTATTTCTGCACTAGTTTGTCTTTTTTCACTGGCTCATTTTCTGTCCTTAAAACTACCGCTTTTAGAATGTCTCTTTATCGAGCAATGCCCAATTGTATACTAAATTATCTATATTTTGTTCGTCATTGTTACACAGCCAAAGTGGGTTGTCTATTATTTTATATTTATGTAGGCAAGATTAGATGTTTTCATGTCCTGTTACTATGGCCACAATATTTGGGACTATGTTTAGTTTCAATTTTAACCGGTCAGCTGTATTTGGGAAAAATGACTGTGATTTGCCCTTTATTTGTGATGTCCCATTCATTGCACTTCACTAAACTGCTGTAGTGCATTTCACCTTTTACTGCATTTTTCGGTATCTTGAATATCCTCGGATCGTGCTGCCTCCTTCGCGAGTTGGTCTACCGTTTTATTTCCCAGGTGTCCTGTGTGGGCCTTCATCCAAAATATTAATGTGACATAAGCTAATTCACCCAGAAAAGGCGAATGTTCAACAACTTCTACAGTCAGCGTTATGAACCTTATCTATCATCTTTTTAACCTCAAGGTCTAAGGAGTCATGCCTTTTCGCGTCCTATTACCAAAACTCTCAAGTCACTGCTAAAATCATCCCTGTTTCTAACAATTTGAATTATTACAGCCCATCACCGCCTTTCGACTCCCACAAACTTCCTCACCATCGCTCAAAAGTCAAGAGACTGGAATCTTCTATGCAGCAGTGACATTGAATAATTTCTGCGGAAATGCGTCATCTTTAATTCATTAACCTTCTGCAGAGCGTTAAAAGGCACAAAAAGCATTAGGCAAAGTGTAAGGAATAGTCTTTACCAGAAAAGGCTCAAGGCCAAATGTATTTGAAGTAGAGGAAGTCTATAAATGATTGCCTTGATTATAGCAATTTATAACATGTTTATATTGTTTAAAAACTTTGTGTTTATTTAGTTCAAAACTTAGGTGTGTATACACTGATACATAATTTCAGTTTTCTTAGAAGTGTCGTTGAAGATGTTACGTTAATCATTTATGGAAGCCTGTAAATCCTGGATTTAACAAGGCCTGAAATCTCGGCCAAAATTTGTTGCTTGCAAGTTATCGATAAAAATCGAGGACTACCCGAAGCTTATCAGTCGGTGCATCTGAATATTTTCGCTATAAAAGAACTGGCAACCGCACTGCAACTGTATGTTCTCACTGCATTCTGACGAACGTGCTGTCGGGTCTGAACAACCACATTTTACAACATTAAAGTCACAATCTCCGTTCTCGATATGAACTCTCAAAATGAGTTATCGTTATGCCTAAGTTAATTTAGCTTGGCATTTACCCGACTTTTCCTTTGTGAGTTACATTTAATGCAATTTCAGCATTAAAATACGTAATAATAATAATAATAATAATAATAATAATAATAATAATAATAATAATAATAATAATAATAATAATAATAATAATAAATAATAAATAATAATAATAAATAATAAATAATAAATAATAAATAATAATAATAATAATAATAATAATAATAATAATAATAATAATAATAATAATAATAATAATAATAATAATAATAATAATAATAATAATAATAATAATAATAATAATAATAATAATAATAATAATAATAATAATAATAATAATAATAATAATAATAATAATAATAATAATAATAATAATAATAATAAATGATGATAAATGAAAAGTTATAATGAATCAGATCACAGATGTGTGACCATGGGCGTCGCGTAGGGGGGCAAGGGAGGGCCGCGGTCCCCCTTGGAAATTAATGAACTTAATGTGCTGACTATTAAACTATTATTTTAATTTTTATGTAAAGAACAATTTCTATTTAGCGCAAATTTATGTGGTTATCCGCAATAAATACTATAACTTTTGACAACAAAATAATGAATTAATATTATCTGATTGCAAAATTCTAACATTTGTCCCCCCCCCCCCCGGAAAAAAGTCTGCCGACGTTCATGTGTGTGACGTAATATGGTTGCTAAGCAGATGTTTCATTTGTATCAACACTTATAGAGGAAAATGGAAGGTAATAATAAAACTATTGAAAATATGGATTCTATTCTCTTGACATTTTGAAAAAGCCAAGAATGCTGAGATAATGATACGATTCTTGCGTTTGGATGTTGCTGCACTTGCGAAAGTGACGATTTCAGGTTTTCTTACAGGCACAAGTGGAAGAAAATGTCATGTGTCATTGCTGTCTTGTTGCCGTGGTAATCACGTCATTCATTGTTTGGCACTGGTGCCAGAATTTTGCACGATTTAGACCGTCATAATAAGCCCATTTAATGCTAATCTAAATGACTATAGCTTGGACATTTGTCTTGTGAACGACAGTGTCATATTGAGATTATCCACGACATAGATACAATATTTTATGCAGTCTTAGCATTATAAAGTATAGAAACTGAATCGTAATATAATTCAGCAACCCTAGTGGACCTAAGTGTCAGCATCTTCATATGTTTGAGGTCTATATTGGTAGGATTGCATAAAAAATATGTATTTTTGCCTATAATAAGCCATTTATGATAAATAATTGCCAGAAATGAAAAAATTACATGCCAGTGGCGGAAATGAGCTTTCAGTCGTTGGTCACAAGTAACGCAAACGGAGATCTTTCGAGAAAAAATTGACATTTTCTAAATGTTTTATAAGATGATCCACTAACTCAGGAAAATATAATTACGCAAGAAGCATTTAATGTAAAACGTTGCTTAAAATGGAAAAAAAACACCATGCAAGTGTTCGTCTTGCATATTGGTATTTACTCCCCACCCCCGCCGTATACGCCTGTATCCTTCCCCCCCCCCTCCCCCACCCCCACCCCAAAACATAAGCGACATTGCCGTTAAAACCGCCAAATCGATATTTTTGCTTGAAACAATACTTCCTCTACAAATCATAGGTAAGAGGGAAATGTTGAGGAGGGGACATTTCAGCTGAAAGTAACTGAAGTTCAGATTTCAAATGAAAAAAAATCCTTATTTCCTTGTGTTACAAAATGAACACATGAACGCCAGTCCATTGGCCCGAGTTTTACACTATTCAGTTTTAGACAATGACCAGTAGTTGTAGATAAGGCACTGCGGTTCGTCACCCATATCGGGCTCGATAAACACGCCTAACTCGTTTAGTGTTAGGAAAATTTTAGACTTTTAGGATATTATTTTTTGTTAGTGTTTTTTATAGTCGCTTTAGCTTAGTCATATCGCGACTTTACTATTATTTGTTTGTATATTTAACATTGAAGTTAGAACAAAACATATTGCACACACATACACGCACGCACGCACACACACACGCACGCGCGCGCGCGCACACACACACACACACACACACACACATACAGGGTGGAAGGTACTGCTTCGGCCAGAATAATATGGCTAATAGATGCAGGTGTAAGAAACATGAAACTACTTTTATAATATGAAATACAAAGCTAAATTAACATTTGTTTTAGAAATAACCATTTGTTTTAGAAATAACCATTTATTTGCCAAAATCTGTACATACTATCCGGCAGTAGCTGACGTTCCATGGGTTGAGAACTCCGAGCCACTCGAACTATGTGTGAGCTGCAGAATCAAAGGTTCATAAAATCGTCATTTGCAACCAAACTAATTTACCAAATTGATTTACCTCAAAATGATTTTTTTTTTTTTTTAAGTGAGGCACCGTCAGTAAGGATTAGGATTGCTTTCAAATGCACAAAGTGAACACGCAAGGCAATACATCCTGGGAATTAGAGTGTCCCACTGCATCCGGTGAGCTGTGTTTCTAGAACTCTTAAAATATTGACTCAGCTGAAGGGGACATCTGCTATTCCAGAGCTGCTGGGAAGGTTAAACATTGGTTCACCTGATGAAGTCTAGACTTCCTGGCAATTATTTTTGCAATGCACTTCTGATAGTAGGCAGCATACAATAAGAAATATTGCCCACGCTTGTCGAGATGAAGATTAAAATATCCAACCTCTGTGATGTAAGTAGTAGCTGGCTGTCTCACATTCAACAGTCTTGAGTTTAAATTTCAGTAGAGATGTGGAATCAATGAACCTACTGTTCTCTATTACTTGACATCTGTTGAAGTTATTTCACTAATGGTTGGCTCAAAAGGAACCATACCTAGCTTTTGTACTAGTTTGTGAAAAAGATTTCATCTGAGAGTCGATTTTATGTGCAATATTCTAGTTTTTGCCCTCAAAGGTTCAATTAGAATCTTGGAAAATCATATATATTCAAATTAACTTCATTGTTTTACCTATGCCTTAAAACAAACAGAACATATCAGACTTCTCTGTTGCGGTATATATTATCATTGCTCTTAAGACTTTACTATATCGTAAGAGAGAGACCAGATCTTACTGTACAAAATGTAAATCTTGCTAAAATACACAATTTATCTCCAAATAAATGTTTAATGAACCATTTCGGGGATATTCCTCGTTATTTGTGAGTTTTGCAAAACTTAAACTTCAGTCAAGTGGAAGATTGTTATTGTTTATATCTTGGTCGTACAAAGAGAACGGAATCTCAAAGCTTTAAAAGATATGACTATCGCTCAAAGCCTACTGTATTCCCATATTCCTCTTGCACCTACAAGGAAATAAGCAATAAGATAATTTCTGCAAATGTTTATCTCAACTAACACGCAGAAGATATAGAAATAAGAGTTTGTACGAATGGTTAGTACAACAGTAGATATAGTTTTTAATTCATAACGTGACAATTTCTGATTGTTTTATTCGAATCGAAGTTATGCGCGCCAAGAGCTTATAAAATATGACATTTTGTGTCGCTAGGAATTTCTGGAACTTCCTGTGTAATTGCGAAGGCTTGTTTAACACCATACCACAAATACAAAACTTTAAATACATTAAATATGCTAGTTTAGGAGTGCCACAAAGGTTATAGGACAGCCTACATTATTCCATGGCTGAACATGCTATTAGCCATAAGAAATTCAAGCGGGCATATTAGAAGACTTGATAATCTCTATTGAAAATGGCAACTTTGCAAGGATTGCACATTTCCGTAACACTGAAGTAATATCTCTTGGTCACTGATTGGAACTAATATAATGCTTTCTGCATTTGTTGTCGCTGCCTTTGGAATAACTCGACTCACTTGAATCCATTACAAACCCAATTTAAGTTAGCAACCGACGTATTTCCGCTACTCCCATTAAGGCAGGTTAATTTTAGCATTTAAATAACTATTTTCTCAATATCAGAACAAGCAAAATAGTTGTGTACACAACTGCTAAGGAAACGGTATATTTCCTTAAGGAAATGACTTCGAAATGCCGTTCACTTAGCATGGCTAAGAAGATGAACGAATAGCGACTTCCTATTTGAGAAAAGCATAAGTATTTGAAAATTTAAGCAATAACTAGGATTATCTCGGAAACGGTTAGCTCCACAAAAAATGTATTTGACATAAATTGTGTGCTTTAACGAGATGCACATTTTTGTGCACTAAGATACTGTTTCTTACCATTTCCTAACAGTCACAGAAACATCATTCAGAATGAAGAGGACTTCAGACGCTATTTCCAGGAAATTCAAGATATACATGTCATTTGTTATGAAAATATATTAAGCGTATGGTATTCTAATCAAAATCGTTAGAGCCATTTTTTAGAAAATCAAAATTTCCGATAGATTTTCCATGTAAATGGTAGTTAGGGATGAAGGGTTTATTTGAAAAACTGCGTACCGCATTCTCGGAAGATGCTGAACTTAAATATCAAGTTTGATATTTAACCGACCTTTCGTTTTGAGTTTTTAGTTTTCGCTGTGAGTTTGGACTTTTACTTCTACTTACTGTAAACACGTAGTACAGCAAATAAAAATCGGTACATTATGTTGCGGCATTTGAATGTGAGTAAGCGCAATACAAATAAAAGTGCAAAAAAAGTTAATTAAAAATTAATTTACGAATGATCAAATGTTTGCACACATTTAAATGAGACATGTTAGTAAATCAAGTGCCCTAGAGCTGTAAAATTTGACCCAAAATTTAGATCTAAAATTACAGATTACAATTGAAAATGTTTTCTTTTGCTTTAGTTGGAAAATAGGCCAAAATGTAGCATTCCTAAATTCTACTTATTGCTGGTTTATATTCTGTAATGCAACGCATTTTAATTACATAAGCACTCTTTACATCGATATAATGTATTATTCTACAGCGTCGTAGAAAATATTCCCTAATTATATTGCGTAGATAACTATGTCCAAAACAAGCAGCTAACCAGGGGCACCTAATTGTCGTGTCACACTCTGATCCACAAACAAGGATACCGTTTACAGAATTATCAATTTTCTGTATTCCAATCAAGTGGTTTGAAATGTTTTGATCAGGTCAAGTTGGGATACTAATATTTGAAAATTAATTCTTATCTCTAAAACCGCGAGTGCAATTTAGTAAATATTTTAAGGTGCTTATAATATGGTATACTTGGTAAGTACATAATTGAAATTTAAAAATAATGGGAGAAATATAATTTTTGTTCAAAATCCAATCCTCGTGTTCCTTGAGAAACTTCTGTGAATAGTTAGGCTTCAAAAACAAATCATTGTCTATTTAAACAATTACATAATTAAAAAGCATTAAACTGAGGTTGGGTATTAATACGAATAATAAAAGGTACACAAAAGATAGCCTCCAGCCTTAAAAAGAACTGGAAAATATTTCCATCTCCTTAATTTGCAGTTATCAACTTCTATTGTAGAAAGTATGCCTATGTGTACATGTTGAAGGCTCAGAAACTCTCTCTTTGTAGCGGAAATTGTGCGTGCGTTTATGGACGCGGTTTCATGTATATACAGGTGTTGGAGAAAGAGTTTTGCCTCGCAATCGTTGGCGCTATTTTCACGCTGAATTTCGTAATTCGTTACCGACAGCGACACGTCTACAGTGGTGTGTTGCGTTTCCGAAAGCCGCTTCTTTTTGTGACACACTGATGGTTAACTTCCTTCTGGCGACTGGAATGATGTATCCATTAGTGCTCGGTCATTTGCTTCCATACAGTTCACTGGTTTTACACAATGTGGCACTAACGTTGGTGCCTCATTGGTTTTCTGTGTAGGCAGTTCTACCAAAACCTACTGAAGTGAATAATTGCTGGGGGATTGTAGAGTTTGCTTTGGTCTTTTCCTGCCGGTGTTGGACTGCAGCTCTTCAAGCGTACATTTATACACTTAAGTGCAAAATATTCTATAAAACCAGCTTTGTAGTCTAGTTATTTAAACTAGTTTTAATTACTTGCATAACTGAGAAATATTTATTGTTCTGCTAATTCTAAGATTTTTTCTCTTTTCTTTTTTCCCATTCAGGAAGCGCCAAAACATATTTGCGGTGAGATCTTGGCATTGAAATTTTGGGTCGAATATAATTCTTCCTTTAATTGCTATACGTAGTAGAGAAAGTAAAAATGAGCTTTCGTAAAAATAGTCGGTAGAAGCCGTATACAAATGAACGTTAATGGGTAGATTAATGCTAATGTTAACTTTTTTTTTCCTTCTTCAGTTACCCTCCTGATGTTCTCTGGTTGTTGCAAGGTTCAGTGTGTGTTTCGGAAAGCATTTTCTTTAGGATACCACAAGAAATAATGGAGCGTGGCCATGGATGGACGGAAATGACGCGCTCGTCAAAATAACTGACATTTGTCAGCAGTGACTCATTTGACATATTTCAAGTCTCCCTCTGTTGCTGAAAATATGCTTGAATTAGTTCCATGTCGTAAAGTCGTTCGACAGACCCTGTGAGTAATTTACGAAAGCATTAGTGTCAACTGTATGTCGGGGAAAACTAGTTTCAATAATTCTTTAACCATTCATTATACTCAATATTCTCACTTTGAATGGGTGCAACTATGTTTCGTGTAAGATCCATCTTTAAATGGAACTTGGATAATAATTTGAAGCTGAAGGAATAAGAAAGAAAGAAAAAAAATCGAATTACAAAAGTTACGCCTAAAAGTGATCTTTTAGGAATCCATCAGGATTTTCCGGTTGTGTCACTCTTTTTTAACTTTATTTTCACTGGATGCATTGTTTAAAATTTTCTCCTTGTTCATCAGATAAGTTGACAAAATGTTCTGTGGTATCCCGTATTCTTTCGCGATTTCAGATTTTTCCTTCAAACCCTTTTTAATTTCTCGACTGGCGGCTCCCCAGGGGCCTACTACGGTAGGTACGGGCCTTGGCGCACACCGGTTCCCGAGACGTTCACCATCATTTCACCACTTCCATGTACAATTGTTGCTACTATTCATCACCTTCTTCCTCTTCTAGGATTATTATGATTATTAGTTTGTAAGATCTTAGGTTTATTATCTCCTGTCTCACCAGCAAGAATCGTTTCTATCTCCTTGGTCTTGTCCCACGGTTTCAGCGCGGCTCGCGACATGTGTGCGCTCCGGAGGTCTCAGACGCGAAAGTCGGGTGGACCCTTCACACTGCCATGTGTAGCCTTAGGTGCGGAACCCGTCCACACAGTCATGTACAGCCACGTAGCTCTGTGTAGACCCGGCTGTGCTTATACAACTACCCCTCATTCGGTGTTTCGCCAACATTTCACCGCACTTCTGGGTCGATACCGGACTTACACTCCGGTTTTTACAGATGGTTCCCATTTGGGTGGTAGTACGAGTTGCGCTTTTGTGTACACCGGTGACACTCACACGTACCGCCTTCCAGACGCCAGTTTAGTTTTTACCGCCAAGCTGTTTGCCATATTAATTTCTTAATTTTTATCTCCCGTTCTGGAATTTTATCATCTGCGCCGACTCTCTGAGCGCTCTTCAGGCCCTGCAAGTTTCTCGGCAAGTCAGCATTACTGGTTAAACTTCAGTTACTGTCTCGCGGATACCAGTTTGTTTTTACGTGGATCCCAGGCCGTGTAGTTATTCTCAGCAATGAGGCGGCGGATGCGACTGCGACTTCGTCTGCCGGAGTTTTCAAATCGTACTCTGCCTTATGCAGCGTTACTTTCTATTCGCTTTTTGGCAGGAGCCTTGGAAAGGGTTAACTGGAGCTCAATTGCAGACAATCAAGGACACCGTACAACACTGGCAGACCTCTTGCAGCGATTCCAGGTGGGAAGAGGTGATTTTAAACCGCTTGAAGATAGGTCACACCCAAGCCACCTTTTGCGTGGTGATCCGGCGCCTGTCTGCGGCGTGCGGCATTCCACTCTCCGTTGCACATGTCTTATGATTGTCCGCGATACGCTCGTGAGCGCCAGTCCCTTGGCCTGGGTCTTACAATGTGGTCAGTTTCAAGCAACGACCCAATAGCTGTAAATACAGTACTGCGGTTTGTTGCCACTATTGGTTTTGTTAAGCAAGTGTAAGGTGTCTTTTGTTTTGAAGATTTTATAATTTTAGTGCGTTTTACTTCTTTTTACCTTTTTAAATGTTTTAACAACACGTTTTTACTAAGTTACGTTTTTACTCGTTTTAAATTTTAGCTATTTTAACTTTCATTTTTAGCTACTTTAATTTTTTAGGTATTAAAGTTTAGTTGTTTTAGCTATTTTAACTTTTTAGAGGTGAGATTTTAACAGTTTAGTTTGCTTGTTTTTATTTTTGAACTTCGGACCCTAATGACCTAGTTTTGACGGGTCCTTAAACACCGCTCACCTACTCACCCAAATTGGCTTTGGTAAGCGAGTTTAACTTGGCGAAGGAGTTTTTAAATTCTTAGGGTGTGATCGTGACGCCTATTTTAAAATCTGCTGTTTCTAACTTTTTAGCGTTTTCACACTATCGGTTTTAAGGATTAGTGTTTAGGTTTTAACTGCTATGACATTTTAACGTTTTCGCTGTGAGGTGTCACAAGTGAGTTTCCGCGCTTTTATCCTTTGATTTTGAGCCCTAATGACCTAGCTGTCGACGGAGGCTTAAACCCAACTCATTCAGTGGAATGACGGCGACTTTTTCCGCAAGTTAGTAATATTGGACACGCGGTTTACTAATAGACATGTGGCATTGATTTGTAACACACTGAACAGTAGGAAGCTCAAGTGAAACTAAAGGCGCACGTGTTTTAAACAAGAGGATGTGGGAGCAGGTATAGAAGCTCAAGGCCGGCAGTTAGGAAAGCTATTCCATCCCCTAAACAACTCTGTAGCGATGACCTCACATGAACCAAGTTAGATTTTTACGTATAGATTAATTTTCGACTGACAATTCTGAGAAAAAAAAATCGAATTAAGGAAAATGAAATTTGAATTACATGTGTTTTTTTTACATTGCTTTAATGTAAAATTCAAGGGACCAAGAAAAATCTTCGAATGAACAACGATTTCGAATTATAAACATTCGAATTATCCCAGTTCCACTGTATATCAAAATATAGCTTATTGTGCTATTGTAAAGTAGTCAAGTCAAATGCAATGTGAGTGCTGGATTCCCTCAAAATAAATTCTAGAACTCTGTTATGCAACTTAAAAAGCAAAAACACAGAATAACATTATCTTCCACTATGATACGTGTATGTTTATAGTTGTTTATGTGAATAAGTATGCTGTTGCTATGTGTCTTGTGGTAAACTATTTGACAATGAAAACCCTAGACTTTTCATGTCTTTATTGAGCTCTTTCATCAGTTGGTTTTTCTGCAGTGAATTTCCTTTCATGCGGTGTAACATAGGCAAGCAAGGAGAAGCGATGATAGTGAGGTTATTTCTTGCGCCCTAGCAACAAAAGCATATCGTTAAGCTGGAATAAAATGCGTTTTATTGCAGTAGCTGCAAGGTCAAACGAGGAAGCATGCCGTTATGTACTTCACGTGCTAACAACCTTCCAGCTCAAGACTGGAATATAATGTATCTAAGACTGGTTGCATAGATCGTCAGATATTTACTTTGGAAATTAACAGCTACTTTGCTTCATAATTGATATGCTAAAAATAATGTTAGGACATTCAAAGCCTTGTATCCTTGGAATGATTGCAATTTAAAAGCAATTAATGTTGACATTTTATACCTCTCCGTCTCAAATTTTCTTTTAAGCCTTCATATACATATTAAGCATAGTTGAGTTGGAATATAATGCATATTTTGAACTTTCACTAAAGAACTTGTGTAGTTTTCAGTCTTACTAGTGGAAATCTATAAAAATGCTATTTTCTTGTACTTTTAACACACGTATTTAAATACAAAGAAATGTTCTTTGTATACAAATCAACATTATTAAACTGAGATAATTTTTAGAAACACGAGCTAGTACTCGTGTTAAGAAAATAACAAATGGAAGTTCAAATATGATATACCTTCAGTATCCCTTCACGCAAGACCACACAGAGCGATATGGCTTCGCGGTAGCGTGGTCTGGTTCCCATTTGGGTGGTCATCATTCGGGAGGACCACTATTCAAATTCTTCCAGGACTCTGCTCCTTGACTGAGGCTTTTGTGTGGTTTACTTCAGTCATAACTGACAAATGCAGGGGAAGTTCCCTAAGGAACGTTTCCTTCGTAAGCTCCTTTCTTCAAACTAGCATTGTATTGCCATTACCACCCCGTCTGTGGCGCCGTATTCAGTAAGGAAGGGCGTTAAACGCTACTCCTAAGGGAAAAAAAAAAAAAAAAAAAAAAAAAGCCTAAAGCTTGATTTTGGGCTTAAATGGAACCTAGCATTCTGCTAGACGAAATATTGAAATATATTTTTTAACTTTTATAAACATTGAATTAATTTTTATGAAAATATACTTGAAAACCTTTGTTGCATCTTTGGAGGATGTTGAATTGGCAAGTTTGGTATTTAACAGACTTCTATTTTTTTATTATACCGTTCACTCCCTATAAACACATAAACGAGCCTGTTTTTTTTTAAAAAAAACTAATGTTTTCCAGTTTTTAACACGAGAACGTGTCGGGAGGGAGGAGTGAGGTGAGAGGAGACAGAGGGCGGCTTATCCAGGACAGAGCAGAGGGCATAGTCCTTAACAGCTCCATATTGAAGCTCCCCGGTGGTGTCTAGTACAACCGGCACCTTTCCCCGATGGAGGTGGGCATATCCCGGGGACAGAGGGACAGACAGTATCAAGTGAGGGACACAAACTGGCGATTCCATGGCAGTTTCTAAGTTATAGCTTGAATTTTCTGGGAATGTCCTCAGAAGACCTCTACATTCTGGATGATCTTTACATGAATGGTAAACAGTAAGAGACGGGCAAAAGGTTACTAAATAAACAATGTAGATCCTTTTAAAACACGATTTATGCCAAATGCTTCGTTTTTATTTTGAGTGAACCATTTCGGAGATAGCTTTATTTGTTTGAATTTACCAATGCTTTTACATTTTCAAATAGCAATATGTTATTCCTTTTTACTTTCTCTACTACTAAGTAGAGGAAGTATTGTACTCCGTCCAAAAATTCAATGTCGAGATTTCACAGGAGCCATATGTTTTGAGGCCCCCAAAAGATCTGACGTGTTGCACTCACATGATTTTTTTCTGCTCCTGTACTAACCATTCTTACAAACTCTTATTCTTCTATCTTCTTCGTGTTAGTTGAGATAAACATTTGCAGAAATTATCTTATTGCTCGTTTTCTTGCACGTGCAACGGGAATATGGGAATATAGTAAGCTTTGAGCGAGTCAAATCTTTTAAAGCTTTCAAATTCTGTTTTCTTTGCACAGTTAATATATAAAAATGAATAGCGAAGTTCCATTTGGCAGAAGTATAGATTCTCCAAAACTTACACAAATAACGAGGAATATCTCCTGAATGGTTCACTCTGCAAAAAAATTTATTCAGACAAATTGTGTGTTTTAGCAAGATCTACATTTTTGTGCAGTAAGATTTGGTACATCTCTTACGGTTTACAGAATTACGCAAAAGTCTTCCAGAGTAAACAGGACTTCGTGGGCATAGCCAGAAAATTCAAAGAGAACGGGATCTCAATGCTTTAAAAGATTTGACTATCGTTCAAGGCCTACTGTGTTCCCATATTCCCGTTGCACGTGCTAGAAAGCGAGCAATAAGATAATCTCTGCAAATGTTTACCTCAACTAACACGAAGAGGATAGAAGAATAAGAGTTCGTAATAATGGTTAGTACAATAGGAGAGAAAGTCATGTGAGTGCAACACATCAGATTTTTATCTCTTAGCCTCCCAAAGAGAGCGGAACTTCAAAGGCATCGTATAGCAACCAGTGCTTAAAACATTTCACTATCGCTGAAAGCCATATTTCCCTTGGACCTACAAGAAAATTTGCGATAAGATACTTCCTGAAAATGCTTATGCCGATTAAAATGTAGATGAAGAAACATTTGTGTATAAGGGTGAATATAGCTCTACATATATTTGTACAGTTTCTCCAAATTGAACCACATTAAGTCTGTATTACAATATATTACTTGACAATCACTCGGTGTATCTTCTAAGGCTATGTTCTTGACTTTATTGCCAAGTATTGCTAGACTTTTTCAACGTAAGCAGTACCAAAGAAGTTACTAATGAACAGATGTTTATCGCATAAGATATGAAAGTGCTTTCATAAATCAAACGCAGCTTACATGTAACCAAACAGCCACTGCAACGCAATGCACGACTGGAGGTTAAAGAATGTCAGAGTGCGCGTATAGTGGAAGGAGGTAAACACAACTTCCCCTCTTCGCTGATATTACGCTTCAGATATTTTTGAAAAGTTTTTGGAGCACTTTAAACACACATAAAATTCAATGCAGCAATGCTTTCCGTTGGCAGTTGGAAAAGTTCCGCATGTTATCAAAGGTCGTTACAGTGTCTGCTGTTCAAATGTGTAGCACGTGATGGAAATATATAATATTCCGTTACCTGTACAGATGAAGGTGAGCAGGGTGGAGGCAGACGCACGTGAGAAGGGAGAACACACGTGAGGGGAGCACAAATTCTTGTATTCCCGTTATTAAAACAATAATAACGCTATAGGGATGGGAGCGGTCAATAGGAAGCTTTGTTGTTTGTCGGGGTCAGGCATTCATTGTAGGTATGTTGTGAATATGATCTGCATTCAAAAGTATGTTATATTTCAGGGGATCCATGATGCCTACCTATTATTTTCCCACGACAGTGATATATATATACACACATACACTAGCTGAAACACCTGTCACAGTCCTTGGTTTGATTTATTCCTTTTCGGATTTAGGTTGCACTTGCCTAATAGCCTTGTGTTTCTTTGGAGACATTTAAAAAATATTACTTAACACACAAATATTTAATTAGAACTCTTAGAGCACTACAAGGAATAAAAAAATTAATTAGGTAAATAAAAACACCGACAAGACACAATGCAAAAACACTGTTGAACAACCACAAATACCATAGAAAAAACCGTGTTAATGTAATACGATGCATTTCTATTTCAGACAGATAATTATATGTATTGTTTGTAGAAGTGGGAGTAGATAAATGTAAGTACAGAGAACCGTGTGAATGTAATAAGTTGCATTTCTATTTAAGTAATAGAAAAGTGTATGAATTGTATGTGGAAGGGCAAGTAGAGAAGGACGTGTGAATGTGTTACGTAAGTAGAGAAAACGAGTAGAGAACACCATGTGAATATAATACTTAGCATAGTAAAATGGATAGCATGAAACACTTCTCTATGAAGAAACAGGCCAAGGAACAGACAAGGGACCAGAGTTTAATGACCTAACCAGCAGCGAAATACGCAAACATTTATAACTTAAAACTTGCATAAATACGAGTATAAATTGTAAAATACAACTTTATTAAAATCAACAAGAATGTATAACACCACGTAATACAAAATTTACTTCAGAACAAATTGTGTAGTACTTACTTTTTGCAATGTTTGAAACTAACAATTATTTTTAAAGTGTTTCCATATGTTTGGGAAAACAAAGAAAGACGTGTCATAAAGACATACGGTAGAAGTGAAACTTTTGTATTACAGGGAAACATTTTAATTATTCACCAGTCACTTCTGAATAACGTAGATTGTGTTCATCATTCATTTATTTACATAAAATTATGTACTTACATGTCACTGTGCATAATCTTTGTTCTTAAGAAGAGAAATTATCGGTTTATAGCTAAAATAAGTAATGAAAACCCTTGATTCTAAATGTTCTAGGAACTGTGAGAAAACTGCATCAATTGGCATATTCACAACAAATTGTATATTTTAGTGAAGCAAATAGATTAACGAGAACACTAAAGAATACTCGAATACTTGGCCTGGAATTTAATTATGGGTGACGACCCCGTATTCGTAGATACGGCGTTGGATTTTAGGTTTTAGAATACGAACTTTAATTTGTATTGTTTTTAGCGTTTTAACCCTTCACTCGTTTAACTTGTTACCTTTTTATCTCTCACATTTTAATGTTTTAATTACCTACCATTTTAATCTTGTGTTTTAGCTATCACCTTTTAGCCACACCAGTTTGTTTCTAGACTTCAAAATTTGACTTCGGGCCCAATGACCTAGTTGTCGACGGGGCTTTTAAGCCCATTCACTCACTCACTCACTCACTCACTCACTCACTCACTCACTCACACTATACCCTCTCTGGCAGGAATCTTGGGAAGCGTTATCTGGCACTCAATTACGGACTATCAAGGACACGGTACAACCCTGGCATACCAGCTGCAGGAATTCCAGGCGGGAAGAAGTGGTTTTAGCCCGCCTGAGGATAGGCCATACCCGAGCCACGCATGGACACCTTTTGCGTGGTGATCCGGAGCCTGTCTGTACGACGTGTAATATTCCAATCTCCGTCGCACATGTCCTTCTTGATTGTCCGCGATACGCTCGTGAGCGCCAGTCCGTTGGCCTGGGCCTTACACTGTCGTCAGTTTTAGGCAACGACCCAGTATCTGTAAATACAGTGCTGCGGTTTTGTTCCAGAATTGATTTTATGAAGCAAGTGTAAGGTTATTTTATTTCAGAGATTTTAGCCTTTTAGATTGCCGTATTTTGGGGTTTTTAACGTTTTAGTGTTGTTTACTTTGTAGCAATTTTAAGTTTCTGTGTTTAGCCTTTTAAACGAAACGTTTTAATAGTGGTTTATCTGTTTTTATCTATTTTAACCTTAGATTTTTAGTTTTTAATGGGTGATGTTTTAACACTTGACGGTATGTAATTTTACTTCTGGACTCGGGGCCCTAATGACCAAGTTGTCGACGGGCCCTTAAACCCAATACACTCACTCACTCACACTATACCAGGCATGACTAAGTTCACTAGGCTAGCGCAATCGGAACTGTAATTACTTTTATTTTTATGTAAATATTTCCATTATTCACTATTCGTCGAAAAAATAATAAGCAGTAGACATCCGTTAAGTGTTTTTGCAGGAACTCGGAAGTGAAAATATAGATCTCGTTAATATACGCAATTTGTCAAATGCATTTTTAGTGGGGGTAACCGTTTTCGAGATACTCCTTATTGGTTTAACTTTTCCAATATTTATACTTTTCTCAAGTGGGAAGTAATTCATTTTTTCCTCTTGGGCAAATAAATAAAACCGAATTTCAGGGCCATCAGATAGGGACCAGCTTTTAAACGGTTTAACTATCGCTTAAGCTTCTTATATTCTCCTACTTCCACTGTATCTATAAAGCAATATATAATAAAAGCATCACACTAAATGACTTTCTTAATCAATATAACGTAGATAAAAGAATAAGTCTTTGTACGAATACATCGTGCAAGAGTGGCAAGAGAATTTATGTCGGTGCAACACATCACACTTTTTGTTTCTATTCTATTGTCAATTTGCATAACTAAAACTTCTCGTAATTCAGTTCAAAGACACCAAAACTCGTCACATTCGTACATTTTAAAGATATTAGTTCTGCAAATACTACACATCAAGTATGAACACCATAGCATATTATTATAGTTTGGAAAAATGATCTCAGTTTGTAAACAGCGCATGAATACAATTTTTAATATTAGTTATTTTATACCAGGTGGTTTTACAAAACTTCCCATGTAATCTGAGTGCACGTTTTTGCCAATCTTTTCCTATACCATAAAAACACGTTTCCTTCCCTCTATGAACTGTGTAAACCTTGGCGCACCAATTCGTTACACAGCTGCTGGACTGTGGTAATAACTATGGGTATAAATTTGTTTGATTACAGATTCTGGGGATGCTGTTTGAAGATACATTTCTTCCGCAAATGACCGCGATGGCTACGACTCCCACGTGAAATGTGGAGATTGGCTACGGCTTTTTTTACCCACAACTGAGGAAACTTTTTCCTTGTGCACTGAACGCTTCGTTGCTGTTCCTGGGAACAACGTAAAAAATAACGAAAGTAAGTAGAGAAGTAACTGTTTCCACACGTAATATTAAGATCTGAATGACTGTCCAATTGACAAGTGAATCAGCATTATTTGTGGTATTACCTCGATGTTAGTGTGCGCCACATTTGGTTTTTGTTGGGATTTTCCAAACCGAGGAAATAGATACATTCCAAGAAAGACTGTAGGCATGTAATTGCTTTGACTTCCGTATAAAATCGCTTGCAAACCAATACTCGATCTCGCCAATGTTGAATTTACCAACTTAACCGTTATCTTAAACACTATCTAACATATAAGAGTAACATTTTTATGATTGTAGATGATTGCCTTCTTAGTTCATCGATTTATTTTTATATAGTAATGTAGCTTATTAGGAAGATATTAAATTTTTGTCTTAATTACCATAGAATCCCGATTATCCAATCACCATTTAATCAGGGTGCCATATTAGAGCCAATCCTTTGAACAGCCATTTCTGTGCGGAATAAGTTGGCAGAAAGTGATAGCGATATTGGTTGGAAATGACCTGAGTCCGCTCCCTTGAGTACAATGAAGAACCCTTATTAAGGGAATAGCTTTCTGGTCAAAATCGTTCTTGTGAAATCTCTTTCACTGTGACACCTCGCAGTATTGCCTAGTTAGTAGGAGAGGATCGTCACAGCACTGCGTGCGAGCGAGAGGGTGAGTACTGCTTTCTCTTTCTACATGCTGGCTGCCAACTTATTCCGCGCCCGCCTCGATAGCGTGATGGTTAGCGTGTCTGCCTCACGTTCAAGAGGTCGCGAGTTCGAATCTCGCTTAGGGTAAGTTATCCGGGTAAGGTTTTTTTCCGAGGTTTTCCCTACCCTGAGAAGACGAATGTCGGGTAACTTAAAGCTCCATTTGAGCATCATTTCACCCATTTCATTCATTCGTCCGATATGACACAATGTTGGAGGACGTTAATTTGATCCTGGCTTAGATGAGCTATCCGCATAACGTTTTTTCCGAGCTTTTCCGACATCCTGAGAAGACGAATGTCCGGTAACTTTAAGCTTTATGGACCTTCAGCTCATGTGAGAATCATTTCACCCATTTCATTCATTCGTCTGATATGGCATTACGTTGATATATATACAGTGTGTTAACAGACTACACCGAAATATTTTCAGAGAATATGGGGATGCTTTAAACAAGTTATTTGAGATAGGAGACATCCTGCATGTTCAAATTTCGAAGTTACTGCTATAAGTTCCATAAGTGGCAGTACGCCACTGGATAATATCAACCATTCGAGAGTCCAACAACGAAAACGAAGCGGCGTTTTAAAGCGTACCTCTCTTGCGCAGTGATTATGACATTAGTAGGCTTAGTATGTGAGTTACCCAAAGAATGAAGTTATGCACGCTTTGTCTATAGAGCAGACGGGAAAAACCGGTACCCCACACTGTGCCGTCACATGTGCGTCACGCACATAACTTGAATCCTCTTTAATGCTGCTGGACTACTAAGCCTGGACATTAGCATTCCAGTATAAGATCATCGTTTTTGAGTTCGAGTCTCGTTCACTACCTTTTTCTTTCTTTATTTCTTTCTTTTGAGTAGAGCATATTAATAATTTTTGGTCTAGACTTTATATTGTGCTTCAGTTTATACATTTTTATTTCAACATATCAGTACAATTACAATTCTTGCTAACAAAAAGTTGAATCCCACTTAGTACATTGACACACTGTACTTAAAAATGGGAAGTGGTTTGGAGGGCGAAGAAATTATAAAAAAAACATAAAAAAAGCCATGTCTTTACGTCAGTTTATAGAAACTGCTCGAAATGGTGACCTGAATTTTCAAGGCAATGTTGACAGCGGTGAAGGAGCGATTGTCGTACTCTATCCAACATTTCTGATGTGAGCCGAATCAAGCAAATGTAGTGCTCTTCCTTGTATGGAATAAAAAAGAATGGGGGGGAAAAACAGTAACCGCATGACTCCGTAGCGCAGTTGTTAGCGCGCTTGCCTTTGGCGCGGAGGACCCGGGTTCGATCCCCGGTACCAGCATGGGGATTTTCCAACCGCCGGGAGGTCTGGCACGGTGTGTACTCAGACTCGTTATGTCCCGGGGGGACCATTGAGAAGCTACTTGATGGAGAAGTAGCGGTCCCGGATCGAGAAGGCCTCATAACTGGCCAGGAGGGCTCGGGGCGCTGACCACGTCCCACCCTCCAGTACTACATCATACCAATGACGCCTGTAATGGGCTTAGCGGGGACGCAGCGGCTGGGCGGCAAGCCTTGGCCCTTAATGGGCTGTTGCGCTTGGGTTTAGTTTTTTTAGCATGACAGGAAACGAACCCATGTCTTTCGGGACAACACCTTTTAGTGCTAGGAATTATGCCACAAGAGCAGTTGCACAAACGTCTCTAGAGTAGAGTGCAGAACGCAAGGAGGTAGTGAATCATTATTCATTGCCAAGTGATTAGTTCGAGATTTGAGATAATTTTATGGCATTAAATCTTGATAATGCTGAAAATGATATTTCTGTATTCAGATAGCCTTATAGACATTCTAAGACAATTTGTCACCAGAATTTGCTTTAACACCTACTTATCAGTGTCTGATACCAATACGTTCAATATCATATAAGTGTTATGTTTAGCCGTGGACCATACATTGCCTATCTCAAATTACCTAGTCATGGACATAAGTATTCGTACAGCTGCAAATACAAATTACAGATAGACCGCAAACAAAATAAAGTTGGAGGCGTGACTTACCAAAACTGAAGCTCTTCTGCTTTCCCCCTCCACTGTCCTTTGAGTTGCCTCTCCTCCACTACGCCCTTTGCTCTGGTTAGCTATTCACTCGCTCTCGCATTCATACAAGGGAATGCGAGAAGGGAGGGAAGCGTATAATGTGATGTACGAGTGGTGTGGAAGGGACATGGTTCTGCTGACGCATGCGCACACCTACTCTTTCTTGCTCGTGGTCTATCAATAAAATATTTTATTTTGAATATTAGCCGGTCACAAAACTTAAAGGTTCACAATACGAACTTCACACACCTTATTAACTTAAAGATATAATGGAATTAAAATTTCTTTGTTCTGTATTAATAAATAAAATCTTTATTGTCATAAGTTGAATTATATTCATAAATATTCGCACAGGAACATGACAGTATTGTGAATATGTATGTACATACATACAAACAATTTTAAAAAATCTTCCTAATATTTTGTGTACAAAGCTCTTCTATAACTTACTTCTCTCAGCTGCTTGGGCATTGAATGAACAAGTTTTCTAGTTGTTTCTGAACTAATATTACGCTATTCTGTTACAGGTAGGTATTTGAGTTGAGATTTGCTGGATATATGGTGTTTTGTTATCCTGTCTTCCAGCTCTCTCCACAGGTGTTAACTGCGGTTGAGATCCGCCGATTGTGCCGGTGTTTTTAGTATGTGGAGTATTAATAATAATGGCAACCACAAACGGATAATCTCTGCAGTAGGCTTAGGGTCATTGTCCTGCTGGAAGTAGTAATTGTCACCTAAATTCAACTTCTTGGCATTCCTCTTCAAATTAGTTTTCAATATGTCAATGTAGCCATATCTGTCCATATTTCCCTCAATGAATACTAATCCCCCTATACCAGAAGCAGCCATGTATCCTTAGACCATAACACCACCACCTCCATGTTTAACTGTTGCTTGCAAATTTTGAATATCCAGTGCTGTACTAGGCTTTCTGAACATTCGTATTCGGCCATCATCATGACATATATTTACTTTCGTCTGAAACTAAAACTCTTTCCCAGAATGCATTGCCCTTTCCTACATATTTCTTTGCAAACACTAACCTGGTCTTTTGATTTTTCCTGCTGATATATAAACAGACATATTATAATTTGTAAGACTCATCTAGATGAGCAGTTGTGCTTGTTTGTGCTTATTTATGCTTATCTCGGAAGAAAATGTTTTTGCTTGCTTATTTTGCGATGTTTAATTAAAACAACGTAGTTTACCCAAAGCTGTAAATTTAAACTGCATATTTCACAGTTATGCGTGATTTATCGGTTGTAGTGTTTAACGCCCGATTTTACTAATACGGCACCGCAGGCGAGTGATTTATCGGTGATTCACTATCTTCTCGGCTAAATTCGTAAGAAAGAAATGCTTGGGTATAGCCAGGTGTTATGAAATAATATTGCAAGGAAAAAAAAACTGCGATTGGATAAAGATTCAACTCGTCACTCAGTTATTGCTTGACATATCGCAATGATGTCTTGGACAAGGACGATCTTAACATCTCCGAGGTGCAAATCAGAAACAAGAATGGCATTTCTCTAAAATACCTAAAATTTTAAAGCAGCTGGAGGCTCGAAATAGTTCCTTGGAACATTCACTTTCTCAGATTGACACAATTTCAATAATTGTCGACAGAAAAACCCGTGGTTGCAAAAATTGCGTTTGGCCAACTCAATCAGGTGTTACAGAAAACTTTCGCTTAGAAAATGCTATGTCGTCTTTAAAAAAAGTTAGTGGCGAAGAAACACATGTTGAACAGGAATTCACGGAAGAACTGTAGTACTTTACCCATGCGCCCGTGACGTCATGCTAAGTCGAAAGAACATTTTCACTATACAATTCTTTTTTTCACTGATGGACGCTTGGGTTTTACACAGGAAAATCTCAGGATGACCTTCGTTGTGTACTATAACAGGTATGAGTTCTGTGAAGCGATTTATCAGATTTGTCTACATACGTCTTTGCTTAATTTAATGCTTATTTTCAATTTTTTGTGCTTATTTGCTTGCTTATTTTACTATTTTATTGTGCTTAGAAATACATACTTTAATAATAAGCATTTGTAAGAATAGTTTGTATGAGAATGTAGAAAGTTATGTGAATACAGCACATTGGGTTTTATTCATACAATTAGAAAGTATTCAGTAATACACACAACTCACACACTCACACATACACACACAAGTATGGTTTTTGTTATCGTTTCAGTAGTGGAATTTCGCAGTGACTAATAATTCTTCTTGCTACCTGTTCTGTTGGCCTTGTACAGAGTTATTTCTGACCCTTCTAGGTTGTGAAGGTCCTTGTTCTCCGTGGCCGGCAGTTTTCAAGTCATTCAACTACCTTAAATGGCTGTTACATACTTCTAAAGACACGGTTGCAGGAGACCTGCATATGTAATGTCAGTGTTTGACTGATAGGTGGATCAGTATCAGGTTTTGTTGCTATACCTAATACAAGTACACCGCATAGACTATAGAGGATGATCACGTGACTTATTAATTGGTTGCAGGCATTTAATGGCATGCATCTGTGAAGTTTAAAAACCCACAATTTCAGGTCAGTTCATTTGAAATGTCACTAGACAATTCAGTGTTTAATTTATAATATTTGGACCACATTTCATTTGCATTTTTAAATTAGTTCCAGAAATATTAATTTTCTTTATTTATCCTATTTAGAAAAAAAGACTTCCATATGGTGTAATCATTTCTTGATTACACGTACCAGGACAACGGACATATTGCAGACATCTGACATCCTGCAGTTTGTTACATTTCTGTTTGATATCATTGTAATTTAAGTACTGTTCGTTTTACCTACTGCAATACCACATGCAGCAAAGTTTACCTTTAAAATAGGGTGTAATAGACATTTGGCATACCGTAAGTTATGACATCTATCTTCTTCCTTAACATGGATTAGGCCTTCAGATCTGTTCCGAAGCTTGTCAAATTGCTCTCTCCACCTCATTCGGAGTTGTCCGATGTCTCTTCGTCCTAACGATTTATAAAATAGTGTTTGCCGTGGCAATCTAGAAGGTTCTATCCTCTTAACATGATCGTTCCACTTGCTCTGGTATATTTTAATTTCTTTCACAATGCTTTCATCCTCTAGTTCTTATCTCGTATCTACATTCCGGAGTCGATCTTTTCTATTAACATCCAATAAACACCATAAAACTTTCATTTGAAATCTTTTCTGTCAACACCTTATAAGGACCTTAAAAATCTCATTTGAGATGCTTCCAGTCTTGATTTTTCGTTGGCTTTAATTACCCATATCTTAATGAGGATTTTGATACCATTCTATATAATCTTAATTTATAATCCTTCCTCATATTCCTGCCGAAATGGTTTTATACGCCTATTGATTTTATTACGTTTTGATATTTTCTTTCATTTCTATCTTTCTATCACCTGCTAGTGTATTTGTCCGCCTCGGTAGCGTGATGGTTAGCGTGTCTGCCTCACATTCAAGAGGTCGCGAGTTCGAATCTCGATCAGGGTAAGTTATCCGGGTAAGGTTTTCCCTACCCTGAGAAGACGAATGTCGGGTAACTTAAAGCTCCATGGACCTCGGGTTCATTTGAGCATCATTTCACCTATTTCATTTCATTCATTCGTCCGATATGACACAATGTTGGAGAACGTTAATAAAATAAATAAATAAAAAAGTGAAGTTCTGACCGCATGCTCTAAAATTCACCCAGTTCTTTGTATTATTGGTACCTTAGAGTAATCGAATGCAATCTCCTATTTACTCTTTGATACACTGCTTTTTATTTTATTTAACTCTTCTGCCTTGATTTGTGTCTTAACGTTCTGTCCTTATTTCTTGTAGAACATAGAACAATGGATGGATGGTGCTTTCCCACCATGTGGAATCTGTGATGCCAGCTGCAACTATGTTATTAGTTCTTTGTTCATTATATAGGACTGCAAGATACTGATTCTATTGTTCAGGGGGATATCGTGCTTGAGTAGCCCATTTTTCCATGCGCAGCTCGCTCTCGTACGTGTATTAAGTATGTTACGTCAAAATATTCAGCACCTTAAACAGCAGTTTCGAAGATGCTAGGATAAAAAGTTTCGAAAAATTGGAAGATATTTTTATTGACACTAAAGCAATACTTAAGTGCTGAACGCTATTTCAATATGTCGTGTCAGCCAGGTCCCCGTAGGTAAACTCTCCCTTCTCAGTGTTTTCTACAGACTTGTAAATTTTTAACGTGAACCTTTCAACTAACGAAAAAAATCTGATCTGTTACACTCACATGACTTTCTCTACTCTGTACTAACCATTATTATGACATCTGACATTGTAGGTGACCATAAAGATCCAGAATACAAAGATATATGACAAAGTCAAATTTTAAGAAAAAAATGATTAAAATTAAGATGCAAAATATCTAAAGAAACACTAATTGATATAACAAGAAAATAACAGTTAACACATGGAATATAAGTGATTATTTAAAATATGTAAAGAAATTATCTTATTGCTCGTTTTCTTGCGCGTGCAATGGGAATACATTAGACTTTGAGCGATAGTCAAATCTTTTAAAGCTTTCAAATTCCGTTCTCTTTGCACGCCTGACGTTTAAAAATGAATATCGATGTTCCATTTGACAGAAGTGTAGGTTCTCCAAAACTTACACAAATAACGAATATCTCCAAAATGGTTCACTCTACAACAAATTTATTTAGACATAAATTGTGTTTTAGCGATATCTACATTTTTATATAGTAAGATTTGGTACCTATATCTCTTACGGTTTACCAGTGATGCAAAAGTCATCCAGAGTAAATAGGACTTCGTGGGCTATAGCCAGAAAATTCAAGATATACATTTCATTTGTCGTCAAAATATCTCGAACATATGGCATTTTAATGAAAATTGTTAGAGCAATTTTCAAGAAAATAAAAATTTGCGAAAAATGTTCCATGTTGTTCCGTCGTATTTCAGGGCGTTTTCTCAGTTGTAAACAACAAGCAATGCCAACAATAAAGTTCAATTAATTTGCATGAACCAGTGAACCACGCATACTTATAATTGTTTATATTAAAATATCTTTTCCAACAATTATTTTTTTCCTTCTGCTGACATTGCAAGTGTGGAAGACCTGCAATAGGCCTTCCTTGTTTTACTATACTAACTTATCCTCGTACTTAAAGTGCGAGTATGCTCGTTTACTAATTATTTTATTACATATTGTTCATCCCTTTCGAAGAATTGGTCTTGGTACACTGTACATATTGAAATAAATAATACTAATACAGCTGTTGAGGACTGTAACAACCGCACAACATGAAAAACAGCATTCTTGCTAGCTCCAAGCCAGTCGGGCTCACACGGCACATCGTTCGGGTGAGTATAGCGACACAGAATTCCGAAGCCCTTCTGGCCTGTATTGTACTGAAGGCTGCGGGAGCAAGCATCTGAAACTACTCTTCCCTCTGTTCAATGGTAGACAACGAGACATATTCCATCCGACGCGCTAATTCTATCTAGAGGGAAACTGACTAGTATTGCAATTATTATTAATATTGCTAATTAATTTCTAGTTTACTTTAGATACGGGCTTCGGTGATAACTTTGATAGCCCACCATATACGCCACTGGTGTTCAGTAAACAAACTTTACATGTAAATCTTTTGATTGCACGTACAGTCGCATTGTAGCATTATGAAACACACGAGTATTTATTATTCCGTTTTCAAAATCACCTATGACTGTTAGCCTCAGTGGGATACTCTGTTGATTACATCATTACAGCCAGACACAATCTCTTCTGCAACTTGTGCGCAAGAAGCAGGAGCAGCTTCTGTTGACAGATAACAGTAAAGAGAGGAAACATGTGCTGTTTATAAAAGTCACGTAGAGTAAATATTTGTGTCATAATTACTGTGTGAAACACAATAAATGCACCATCTAAAAGCTATGTACATTTCGTTCTATGTGTGCCGCGCCTACAGCTTCAGATACCAACCTACTTAGCGGTCGTATACGTAGCAAACAAGGGTGTGTTTGGAGCGTAGGTTCTGCTTTTGTTGTTCGACCAAGCAGTGGTGTTTATTAGGGATCCTGGGACTGAGGTTTTAGGTGCAGATAACAACCATTGCGGTTATTGAATTATATTATATAAATATTCTATAGATACCTGTGAATCATTTTGGCCAAAGGTTTTTCCCGATACGCCATTTTTAAAAGCCCGGCGACATGTTTTATTCACCCATGCGCTCCAGTTTAGCCCCATTGGACCCACCCACTTCTCCTTTCTGTGGGTGTTCTTTTTCCTTAGTTTTGTGTTTTTGCGTATGGAATCTATTCCTTACATCTCAGTTTTGCTCACACTTCTGTGTACATTTGCATACATAATCTCAAACATGCTATTTAAAGATTCAATATACAGTCATTTTATGATTGCTTTATTCATTGGGTCACGAAAAAGAATTTCAACCGCAACTTTATAAACGCAAGGCTTTGTCTGCCACATAACCTTCAATCAAATACTTTCATTTATTTTCACTTTACTAAAGTATTAGAAAATATCAGTATCGTACTTCGCTTAAAAATGCTCAAGGCAGATTTAAAAAGTTCATTTTATTGCTATTTAATTGTACTATCTGAGAAGCTAAGATCTGGAGCTAAGATCTTTTGCTAAACATAAGTTCCATTGTCCTTGTATGTGTTGTGATTTCTCATCATGTTTTAGACTTGCCAAAGTTCATTGTGTACGTTTTCTTGATTGGTTGTTTTATTCTCACATCCAGCCAATACTTGATTAATTAAAATTTCATTGTTTCTTTGATTTTTCTGAATGGACTCTGAGGATATCCAAATAGACACATGAGCGACACTATCAATTTCTAAAAATTTACTGTACCACCTCTCCACAGTATTATTAATGTGATGTAAGTCACATAATACTTGATTATGCGTATTCCACATATTCCATTACACGAAGTCTTCAGTTTCCCTCTAATATAAGTTACGTCAATATAATCTGCTCAAGTACCTCTTCAGACAGTGCGCCATACAACTAAATCATCTGTAGGAATGAACGGTGGTCCCATTGGTAGCCTTATGCTCTCCTTTACATTGTTATTATATGAATAGGGTTCTGTTAAACCTATAGCTATAACTTCCTTCCATGTGTTTTGGCAGAAATAGAACAAACAGGCTTTGATGTTTGCATTTGGGTACCTACATTAATGCTGCTGCATTCATTGTAGCTCACTCGAAATCAATATTATTTCAGATTCAAGTTCAATATTATTACTAGTACACAATGTCTGAAACAAGCGTGATGACTCAGGCGGTCTGTGGTACGCATTCGGGAAGTCGCGAGTTCGATCCCGTGGCCGCGCACTCTGACATGGGTTTTTCCGTGGTTTCTTCATGTCACTTAGGCGAGTGCTGGGGTGCCTTAATCCCTTCTCCGTCATTTGTCATCCCCCCCGTTGTCATATTTCTGGTTTGGTGGACAGCGTGGTCCGTTTCGGCAAATGTGGATAGATGGCATAGTTGCTTGCGCTCTGGAACCTCTTTCCTGGCTCTCCCTGGAAATATTACCTGGCAAAGCCATGAAGCGTATCGGAAAGAATGTGAAACTACCCATATATTTACGCGAGGGTATCGCATAAACATGGCTAGACGGTGTGCGTACACTCTGCTCAGATGCAATCATATCTTCAGGACAGCACCGTATCAGATATCGGCAGGCGCGAGAGATCATCCATTTGTGTTTTATCACTGACTATACGCCAAGTTACTATTGTTTCGCTCTTCTAATAAACAAGAGAAGCGATCGTAGCGCTCGACAGCCAAGGTCAACACGCCTCAACGCTTTGCCAAGTAGTAGCTGCCTCGTCGCCTCGTCGCCCTCTCCCTGGGTATAAGAAACACTTCGGTTGTGCGCCAGGTGTCAATATCTGTAACTGTTAGGGACTTATGTGTGCGTTTCTGGGCTTTGTTGGCTCCATTCTCTTACCAGCCTACAGTCTCAGTTCTCCTCATCCCTTCCCCCTGGGGGTGGTAGCCCGCAAAGCATCCATGTCGGGGTCGAGGTGTCTCCCACCGTCTAAAATTATCTAAAAAAAGAGTGACATGTGTTCAGTGTCACTCGTATTTAATCCCTCTAAAACTTCATGCAGGCTAAACTTGAAAGAAACGCTGCTTAGCTGTGCAATTCTAATGAATACTGTTACGGGATATTCAACAAAACTTTTTCTCTGAATAACCACTACCATGCATACGCCGGTCGCCCTTCCTGTGTCTACTAATGCTCAATTACTTTTGCGCAATATACTATACACAAAAACACATTTGAAAGGGATTGGACCGTTGCTTTCCTGGCGCCTTGTGCTACTTTGTGCATTCAAATCGCGTGAAGGTTTGAACTTGAGTGTCTATACATTCTCAGTCACGCAAATGCTAATTAAATGTGATTTTATAAAATTACATTCAAACTTGAAGATCCTTGATAAGTTGATCGCCCAAGTGTAACGAGAAGCTATTGAGCATACACATGTCAAGGTTTCTAACTTTCTGAAAATCTGTTAACTGGAAATTGCAAGGAATGGCGAGGTACTAACACCATACTTCAGTGCAATCACTGGTTAGTTTAGAAACTCGTTAGAATTGAGAAATAAAAGTCCAAACGTCCTATGGTCGAATGGCTAGCCTTCTGGCTCCTCGAGTCTAAAGTCTTTGGTTTGGTTCCTGGTAGGGGTATGGGACATTTTCTTTAACTATTATTCCCCACCCCCTGCATAGAGTAAATATAAATGTGGGAGTGACTGTGAGTGCTTCATGATATTAAAGAAAGAAATGAACAGAAAACAAACGTTAAAATCTGTTTAAGCAGTTATTTCTTAACTCAAAACTCCCATATGACCATAAAAAGTGAAGGGGGCTATACAAATGAAACAAATTTGAGGTTTCCCTACATCACATTTATTTTACATTCCGTAGACCCTACACAACAGGATGTGGAACATGTGAATATGTTATACAATAGTTACAATATAATTGCATAGCACATAGATAGCACATTGGATGTTGTTAAATTCAATAATGCTATAGCACGAATGAAGAATATATTCCTTTAGCTTTAAGTACGTTATCATTACAGGTCCTCAACTCATTAGGTAGCATGTTAAATATTTTTATGCATTGGTAATGCACTCCTTTTTGGACACGTGTGAGATTAGTTGGTATATAGAGTTCAGATCTAGATCTTGTATTGATATTGTGGATGTCAGAATTAGTAGTGATGTAATTTTTATTTTTTATGTAAACGGTCATCAGTGAATATATGTATTCTTCGCTAAGGGTTAATGTTTCTAAATTTTTTGAAAATGCTTCTATACGATGTTCTTACATGAGACTGTGATATAATTCTGAGTGCCTTCTTTTGTAAGATAAAAATTCTCTTTGAGTTTGTTGAACCTCCCCAAAAGAGTATACCTTATTTCATTACCGAGTGGAAGTATGCAAAGTAGGCTAATTTTAATGTATGAGCATCACTGAAGGAGTCGTAATGCATAGCATGCGGAGCTCCATTTAGGAATAATTTCATCTATGTGGGTCTTCCAATTTAGGTGCTTGTCGATTTGTATACCTACAAATTTAGAAGCATTTGAATCTTGAACAGAGTTTCAATTTATGTTGATTGCAAAGTTATGCTGTGCAGCATTGACGGTATTAAATTTTACAATATTTGTTTTATCAACAGATACCCATTATCTTCCCATAATCCGATATATAGTCTAACATTTATATGAACAAATTAATAACATTTTGTTGGTTAACAGCACTATCAATTGTCAGGATCATATCAACACCCTCGGTGTGCCAGAATTTCGTCCCGCAGTTCTTTTACATGTCCGTAAACTTATTCACTTGGGGCTGTTGCTTTTAAGCATACTTCAGCACACCTACATTGCGTTAACAGATTTTAAGCTTCTCATCCACATCTGAAACCATGTTACTCTGTGACTTGCTAAATTATATGCATTTTGTTACATTTTTTTTATTTTCAAAACTGTATGTGCATTTCTGAACGTGTTAAACCTTGGATTGCTTGGCGACTGAATTCACCGAACTTCTAATTACCTTAGTTATACTTACCCCTAATTGCATTTTCCTCAACATAGAAGTTGCTAATAACCCTTTTCTCTGAGAAAATATTAACACACTATTGTAAAGGAGTAGCGTGAGACCAAAAATACAATGCCATGGCCGGGATTTGAACCACGGATCTTCCAGTTTCCGTCCGGCAGCTCTAACCACTGAGCTACCATGGCCAATGTGTCGACACACCAAATTCTCCAACTTACTCGCATTTTCCCGGTGAATCACATAAGGAGAATCTGAAATACATATGAGATGACATATCCTAATGGGGATTTACTATGGGTTTCATAGCTTAACTAACTACAAGGTCAATCAATGGCAATTAAATGTTATTCCACACTAGCGGTGTCGTTATGGTACGCTGGCCATGGTAGCTCAGTGGTTAGAACAGCCGGATGGAGACCGAAAAATCCGTGGTTCAAATCCCGGCTATGGCACTGAATTTTTCTATCTCATTCTACTCCTTTACAACCTTGTCCTACACACGGTTAGTGCGTAAAACAATAAATTCCCACTAACACGCTATTGTTACCAGATACATTGATTTTTACACCTGGAAATTATTTATTGAACTTATCATTTTTATAAAATTACTAATATTATCCACCAATAACTTCGGTATCAACCTAAAGATTATTGGAACCTCCATTGTCTAGACATCGCCGGTGAAATCTTGGTAGGGAATTTTAGGTGAAATTTCTGTACCTATTTTGTGAAAGTGGTAGAAAATTATTTGGTGTAATGTGTAGTTTAGTAAAATGGTATTTGTTCTTCAAAATTTCTTAATCAGAAGATTATTTCTTTGGACAGTGGATGCCAGAGCAGCATTTAAAGTTTAGATTTCGATTTGAATAGATCAGATTGTTGCCCTGAAATATATTGTTAAAACTAATTTTATTAACAAAATTTTGCATATAAGTTTTAACATGCACTTTTTCTAAAATCTTTTAACTGATGAACTATTTTCGATCTACATTTTTAAATTTTACCACCCGCATATACTATAAAATAAATGTGTTAGTGCAATTTTGGTCTTTTGGTTGAACGTGGCCATGTTGTAAGTTCTAGATCACCTTTATTGGAGAAGGGCCACTGCTGTTGAAGTGAATTGCTTTGCCGGTCATATGATTGGGTTTTTTGCCCTTTTAAATAGGATCTAAATTTACTTAATTTAAAAAATAGCTAATAAACTGATGTTATTTTTATTGAAATCTTAACAATATATTAGTTATTTTTAAAATGTAATTGATGTAATTTTCATGTATATTATTACTCGTAAATTTAAATTGAACAATATAAATGATAAAGACTAACTCTTGTATGTTTAATATAGATGTTAGTTTAAATTTAAATAAAACTGTAATATTAAAATAGTTTAATTGTCAATGTGACACCCGATAAACATCACTGCGGGCCTCATGCAATGGGATCGAGGGCCACAAACGGCCCTCTGGCCACGTTTCCTACACACCTGCTCTAGATAGTAGGGATCTTATGGTGTACAAATATAGCACACTGTTGTACAGTTCATATAAATGAACAATATAATTGAATGTAGGCGATACATCAAGGTTAAAGGTATGAAACATAACTGCTCATATTTCAGCAATACAATCTTCCAGGAAATATTGAATTACAGGCCAATACCTAAAATTCATAAATGCTCAATGTAATGTTACTGTAATTTCGCGCAAAATCATTCCGTGCCAATTTTACTTGTTTGCACGTGGAATATTCTGTAACCTTAATGGAGAATCTATTGCATTTTAGTAAGCGGCCATAGGTTGTTTTATTTTGCGTAAGGAAATCTAATTTGCATTATGTGATATGCATGCCCGACCTATGTGGTAGGCAAGCGCAACAAAAATTTGATGTTACATGCCATGACTTTCTCTACCCATACAACAAACTATTCTTATAAAAGTTTATTCTATCTATATACTTTTTATTAATCGGATAAACATTTGCAGAAATGGTTTTATTACATAGTTTCTGTAGGTACACTGAAAATAGGCGAAGGGTACGCTTAAGCCCTTCAAAAGTAGTGGTGGCTTTACTATTCCACTCTCTTTACATGACAGGAGAAAAACTCGAAAAACAACTTCCTATGTGAGAAAATATATTTTTGAAATTTCAAATCAATAACAAGAGATTTCTAAGGAAAGTTAGGCCCCTAAAAATGTATTTGACATAAATTGTGTGATAACCAGATCTACATATTTTGTGCAATTAATATTTTGCCTATTTATTGCGGTTTATCAGTCATGCAAGTCACCCAGAATGAAGATTTTCAGAAAATTCAGGATAAGTGTACTTACCATATGTCATGAAAATATCTGAAATATATGTAGATATTTTAATCAAAGTAGTTAAAGCGATTTCTGAGAAAATAAGTCTTAAAAAGGTCCACTGATCCCAAGGCCGCGGGTTCAAACCCGGCCCAGACCGATGGTTTTTAAGTGTGCTTAAAAAATACAGTCCCATGTCAGTAGATTTACCAGGATGAAAAAGAATTCCTGCGAGACGAAATTCCGGCACAGCGGCGGCGCTGATACATTGGCAATTGGCAGCGTGGTTAACAAATAAAGTAACTATTAGGGCTGGCCCCGTAGCTCAGTCGGTACAGCACCTATCTGTGCAAGGATTCGATTACCGCCTAGGATTAGTGGTTGGATTACTCCATTAGGATTATTCCCCATCCTTCCTAGAATGGGAGTGTGGGTTTCTATTACTTTAGTTTTTCGTTTATTTTTTTTTTTAATTTTTTTTTATTATTATTATTATTATTATTGCATCAAATTCACACACACACACATTCAAAGTTCAAAATCATCGTTAAACGAGTCAACACCATTGAGTAACTGTCCCAAGACCCAAGAGGTTAAAAGTCGTCGATATGACCCTCGATGTTAAAGGCAACATATAGATGGAACATAAAAATATAAGTTTTAATTTCAAAAGGATAGCTGCAGTGGGAGCTTTTCTTAAAAAATCTTCGCGTCGCATCCTTGCAAAATGCCGAATTTAATCCCGTTTTATAGTTACGTTGTTCTCTCTCCCTCTCTTTCCCTCCCTCTCTCCCTCTCTTTCCCTCCGTCTCTCCCTCTCTTTCCCTCCCTCTCTTGCTTTCTCTCCCTCTCTCTTTCCCTCTCTCTCTCTCTGTCTCTCACACACACAAACATACATGCGCGCGCATACCTTTTTCTAAAAATGCCGTTTTTGGGGTTCAGGAATACCTAATATATATATATTTCCACGAAACATGGACATTGAATAATTGTAGGGTAAGACAATATTTCCCTTACTCTACGTAGTTGAGAAAGTAATAAAGACAATTTTTAACGGCAACATGTGTTACTTGTAAGTCTTTGGTGAGTACCAATCACTGCATTTAGAATGATTCCAGTTGCCACAAATTACACATTTGTATCGTAAACTCGTCATGGTCAGATTCCCATCAATTGAACATACATCTGCACTAAATTCAGAATTGACATTGTGCATATATTTCAATGCTACTCTCATCAAATCGGAATTTTTTCTTGATTTTTGCTTCATAATTATCCAGTCTTAACAGGATGGCACTACTTGCAAAAATGTACTTACTATTTGAATAACAGTATTATATATGTACTTGTATAATTCATATTACTTATTCCAACTGTTCAACATTCGTGGTACAGTTTCTTGAAGTCTAAAATGGACAGAAACATTTGTTTATATCTCTGCTAAAAAGAAAGAAAGATCTAGAAAATATGTCTACATAGTTCTTTCCGTTTAAAAGAACCAGATTATTATCAAGGGCACAGCAATTCAGAAAGTAATGATGATCGTAGCATCCGCTGTCTTCGAAGAAAGCATTTTCCGTTTCCTCAAGAACCGGTCTTCAGGAGCAGGCAGGTACTTGATGCTTGCAAATGAGGCTTGGCCCCAAGGACTCTTATCTTGCTGTCCAGCGGAGATCCCGTGATCAACAAATAACATTAAACTGAAAAAAGGGAGAAAATGGGATATAGAATGGGCCCCATTCACATTGGAAAATAAGCATAATAATTAACATAAACTAATAACATATATTGTGTAGGAACCGTTCACAATGAATTAAAACAGAACATTCAATTAAACGTAAACTTTGAAGTTTGTGAATTGATACCAAAATTATCAATAAGTACAATTTATGATTGGGAGATAGATAAAATTGCAATAAATAACTGCCATATGTTAAAATCAATATATAATGTGAAGAAGCCAGGGTTAGATTTGGGCAGAGAACAGAAGAGGTCATTAGCGATTTCCTGGTGTTGCTAAGGCAATCAGCGTTCTGATGAAATCAGTAGCTTAAAGACCAGGTACTTGGAAATCAATTATGTTCAGAAGTCTCTTCATTGGGAGGTGCAGAAAATTAGAAGGGAAGTGAAATTCTTGGAATTTTGCTAGATTGAGTAATAGTAGCTTTTTAACATGCGAATATTGGCCTTAGGAATGGACCACTACGTCGATGGGGAGTAAACTTGATTAGGCGGAATTTAATTTGATAAAACTGTGATGTATAAACTTTAAATTTGTTTCTTCGTGTTTTACAGTTTTACGGAAGTCTTTAGCATGATCGATTATCGGCAGCCTTAGCACTTAGGACCGCGCTCGTTATGTAGCTTTAGCCACGATTGACAAGGTTCAGAAACAGTTCAAATCTTCAAGCTCAAACCGTTGGGAAACGGTTCATCGTTAGCCTCCATTAAGTGTCTCACGCAAGTTATCTGGTGTTCATTCTCACCACACTCACACATGCTCTGAGGAAAATATCTCGTAGCTCACCACTGGAACAGCTGGCAGCAAATTCTTCTGAGAAGGAAATTGAAGATGATGTAAAAGGTGACGCGCACATTACTTCGCCATCAGTTCAAAATTTTCTGATTTACGTGTAAGTTAAACGTAAACTAGCCAAATGGAGAGTGATTCTCATCACGTGATTATTCTATCTCAAATCAGATTTTCCGTTACGTATGTGTTGACTCACTAACTGCCTTCCTAAGCAAGATTACGGGCCAGTAATCACTAAAATGTCTATAAAAATAGAACAAATTGTGATGGCAAGCTGTGCTTTTTATTTTATTTATTTTCGTGAGTTTAAAGTATTCTAACAAGGTGGACGTCATACCATATAACCAATTTTCTAAGTGGGAACTAAGTATACGGTATTTCATAACAATATATGAACTGATTTTGCCCTACTTAGTTTTTTCTTCTTCTATCATCAATAATGACTACTACTAAAATCAATTTATTGCTGTAAAGTAATCCATGACACCTTGCTTGACTAAGTTGCAACTTTGCGACAAAAATATTGAAAAGCTGCTTTCAGCACACGAACACCTTTTAAAACAGTCGTATTTTGTCCTGGTGCAAGGGTTTAATGATGCTGAAGTAATATGAAATCGTTTTGGCATACTGTATTTCTTTTGGTATCATCTGTCTATATGGACACTGCCTAATATATGGACACAATGTATAAAACAATCTAAATATGCTAGGAACAAAGATACTTCCGTATTTAATTTTTATTTCGCATTCTGGCAAAATAAAATTAGTTTTGTGGCAAATATTGTGCCTACCGCTAGTTATTGCCGCTCCTGACCTTGATTCACGTCAGATTTTAAGAGTCGTTCAGTGCTCGCCGCAGTTTCGATGGCACCAGAAAACACTTGTATGTCTGCCAGTTTTAATGTAAGCTGAAGACCAAGATAAACTCAGAATTGCTATCATCACGTGACTAAATATCGAAAGAAGTCTATCGATGTATTTCGTTGGTGAACAAGAACTCCATCAGTGAGCAGCAATTACCAGTATGACCTTTCTTTTAGCAGTCAAGGAGGTGTGAACGAATGCCTTTCGGCCAATGTACGGTCTCATTGACGACTGATATACCAATTAGGAATAAACTTAATCGATAGTACGAAACCATGCTACTCAAAAACTAATTAAATGATGGTTCTTTCTCTCACGTTCTTTTCTTTTTCTTAATTCCTATAACGTCTGCTTTGATTCGACTAAGGATCTAGGAAGCCCATTTTGTGCATTTTAACATTGAAAACAAATGAACATTTGAAGTTATAACAATTCATGGTATATTTTTTTACCACGCGGTTTTGCTTGGAATAAAAGCTAATAAAGTTAGCATATTTTTCAGAAAGATGAAAGAGTTAAGCTTTCAGTGTTATAATAAAAGTACAAAAATGGATTTGTTCTCACATTGTAAACATTTTGCAGAATCCTCCTCTTGATTATTTATCTTAGGTAATTCAATTGTACTTTAAAACTCCTGCTTATCGTCCATTCATGCCATTTCAATCTCAATTAAATTACCAACACACTATCAACATTCATGGTATTATGAAAATAATTATATTCTGAACCTGTAAAACACAAGCCTCTAGAAATCCGCACTTATACCATCAAATCTTTTAAAACTTTGAGATCCCGTTCTCTTTGTACGCTTAACATATAAAAACACCTGATGTGGTACACTCACATGACTTTCTCTACACTTGTACTAACCATTCTTACAATCTCATATTCCTTTGTCTTATACATGTTAGTTGAATTAAACACTTAAAGAAATTATCTCATTGCTTATTTCCTTGTAGGTGCAAGGGGAATGTGGGAATACAGTAGGCTTTGAGCGATAGTCAAATCTTATAAAGCCTTCAAATTCCGTTCTCTTTGTACGGTTAACATATAAACAGATGAATAGCGATGTTCCATTTGACAGAAGTATGTTTCCCAAAAGTTACACAATTAACAAGGAATATTTCCGAAATGGGCCCAAATGACCTCATCGACGGGCCGTTAAACCCCACACACACACTCACTCACTTACTCACTCACTCACTTACTCACTCACTCACTCATTCACTCATTCACTCACTTACTCACTCACTAACTTACTCACTCACTCACTTACTCACTCGCTCATTCACTCTCCGAAGTGCTTCACTCTACAAAAAATTTTATGCAGACACAAATTGTGTATGTTAGCAAGATCTATGTTTTTTGTGCAGTAAGATTTTGTCCATCTCTTACGGTTTATAAGTTATTCAAGAGTCATCCAGAGTAAACAGGACTACATAGGCTATAACCAGAAAATTCAAAAAGTATATTTCATTTTTCACCAAAATTTCTTAAACGTGTCATTTTAATCAAAATCGTTAGCAATTTTCAAGAAGATCAAAAGTTTCGAAAAAAATTTCCGTGTAGGGGTAGTTTAGGGTGGGGTTATTTTCTTCAAAATCTCCGTGTCGCATCCTTGAAATACATTAATCTTAAATACCAACTTTGGTTTTTAACCGACTTTTGGTTTTTGAGTTATGCTGTCCACAGATTGACAGACACAGACACACAGACTGACACACACACGCGCGCGCGCGGTCCTTTTTCTAAAAATGCTTTTTTTTTGGGGGGGGGGGGTTCAGGGTATCTCAAAACATATATTTCCGGTGAAATCTAGACGTCGAATTTTTGGGTGGAATACAATACTTCCTTCTACTTACAGTAGAGAAAGTAAGAATGAAGAACGATGTTCCATAAAGTTTTAAGTTTTCCGAAACTGACACACAAAACAAGGAATATCTCCGAAATGGTTCACTCCACAGAACAATTATTTAGACATAAATTGTGTTTTGGCGAGATCTACATTTTTTGTACAAGATTTTGTCTATCTCTTACGGTTTACGAGTTATTCAAAAGTCATCCAGAGTAATCAGGACTACATAGGGTATAGCCAGAAAATTCAAAATATACATATCATTTGTCATACAAATATCTTAAACATATGGAACCTTAATCAAAATCGTTAGAGCCATTTTCAAGAAAAACAGAATTTTCGAAAAATTTTCAATGTAAAGGGTAGTTTAGGGTGGGGCTATTTTCTTCAAAATCTTCGTGTCGCATCCCTGAAAGACATTAAATTTAAATACCAACTTTGGTTTGTAACCGACTTTTCGTTTTTGAGTTATGTTGTCCACAGACTGACCCACACACTCTCACACATAGACCTTTTTCTAAAAATGCTGTTTTTGGATTCGGAGAGTCAAAGCATATATTTCCGGTGAAATCTCGACTACGAATTTTTGGGTGCAATACAATACTTCCTCTACTTACCAGTAGAGAAAGTAATAAACGTAAGAGTAGTTTGTGAGAGAGAGAGTAGAAATGTCATGTGAATACACCTCAGACTTGTCTTGCGCTTGTCTTGAAACGTTATTAGAGGTGAAAAAGTTAAGTGGATTGTGTAATCTATTTTCTGTTGCAGTAAAGAACGTACTATGTTTTGTTAAGTTCGGGGTTGAAGTTAGTGCTAAGTGTCATTGCTCTTTTTATGCTTTATGGTTTCTCTATCCTATGCCACTCACGGCGGTATAATGGCGACAATGTTGGCATCAAGTTTGCGGTTCCTGGTAGGGAATTAAAATGTTTTCCTATTTGTCATGAGAAGAACTGTAAAGGGAAATCTCTCTCCACGTTCACGCAGGTTGTTAGGAATTCATAGCAGTAACGCACCAGAAGAAAGGAGTGCGTTCAGCTGCCAAAACGTGGTTGGCATAGTACAGTGACAAACCTCAAAGGGCAATGAACAATTTTCTAGTTCGAATGTAAAATCTGGTTCCTTGTCGAGATATAGTATGTGTAGGATTGCAAATGGCTTAGTTGTTCGAACCAAACGTGTTATATGGAGCACTACATGCATTTACTGAACAGCTATGTAGGTATAGTGAGGTTCAAGCCACCTCCTTCGCAAGAACCAATACGGAGCAACCGCGTTGTTGCCCAACTTCGCTCCGCTTCGGCAGATTGTTCCGCTTTTGTGGTATGTCCGTTGCTACTTTATAAACGTTACAGCAAAACCTATCAGTGAAAATTGAACAGCAGCATTACACCTGTGTTTAATTCACAGTAGTTACCTACAACCCTTACGTACTACTTACTCACGACCGCTCACTCATTCGCTCACTCCGGGGTGACAATTTTAGACCAAGCCTATCGGGCATCTGGAAATTAGAAGGGGAAAGAATTCTTAGAACTTAGCAAGTAACAGAGTAAACGTTGGTTTCAAATGCGAATGGGGAATTAAGATTTGGCAACGTATAATGTATAACGTATTGTCAAAAATGACACTTTTTATTACTTTATTTCCCTTAAAATTGCGTCACAAAACACACTGTTTATCACTGTAACACAATGTACAATTCGTCGTGACCTTGCAACTCACAGCAGCTCTGTCCTCTCATAACCTTGACACACACTTTTTTGTCTTTCAGATCTGTCTTATCAGCTGGTTTCGACGATCACACTCAGTAAAACCAGTTCGCACAAAAAACTCGGAAGCGACGACACACACATACACACACACACACACACACACACACACACACACACACACACACACACACACACACACACACACACACACACACACGTAAAATTAATTGCTAACAGCTGTCTCGTTCAACACCTAACGACTCCGAAGAACTCGCTCCTGTCGCTGTCCCACTCACTTATATAGGCGAGAATGACGTAGTACGGGTTTTACTCGAACTTATCATAAATAAGCCGGCAATCGAAGGTTTCGCAAACAGCCTAAAACGCCTTGTTCTGCCGTGCTCATTGTCATCCTTATTCTTACCCCTCCATTGCCGTCGGTCACGTATTTACAATTAGTAGTGCGAAGTAACTAACACTGAGCGGCCACCCACTGGTGTGAGGTAGCTAGAGTGTCTTTGATAGCCGCTGCCGGCCGGCGACACAATATGATGAACTTTGGGGTTAGTAATTAAGGAAGGCGGGATTTGAGTTGATAAAGGAGCGTGTATTTCTAAAATTGGTGTCTTACAGTTATGCCTAAGCCACAAGGGAATTTGCCACTTAGCATTTCAGCGACTCGCGACAACTTAAGCTTCTCACTGTTATTATGAAAACATGCTAAACCTTAAATTTAGTGATCCTCCATAAGTTATCAAATATTATACTGAATACAGTTTCTGGCTCCAAGGTTCAGAAACAGTTTAATTCTATCTTCTTGAAGGAGTGGGGAATTCGTTTCAAATAGCTCATTTATAAACCTCCATTTAATGTGTCATTCAGCTTAACTGACGTCTATTTTCACACCCGCGCACTTCCCCCAGGGGGACCTACTACGGTAGGTCCGGGTTTGGCGCACCCGGGGCCCCGAGCCAACTGACTCCCTCGGTGTGGGCTCCTCTTCGTGGTGAGGGAGTCAGTCAAATCGCCCACCCACGTGTAGGCCGTGCGTGGAGACCCGTGTCGGTGGAAAGGTTTATCCTGGTGGTTGAGGGGTGCGTATCTGAGCCCGGGACAGTTTCTTTTCTGAATCTGGGGAGGGTGCGCATTTCCAATACACTGCTTTGGTTACTGCTTCATCTAAACGGGAGGCTAGGGACTAACCCACCCCTAGTCAATCGGCCAGGACTAGGTATTGCACTGAACTCCAGGGTGAGTGGGACGGCGAGCCCGCTATATCCCCTGTGTAGCCCTGTCATCCCAGTGGGGTGACCCCTCGTTGGGCTCCGTGGTGGGTGGGGAGCACTGGGGGATGAATTTTATGTAACCCTTTTATGGCTACAAATACACCTAAAAGACGACGTCAAGTGCAAGAAGTAAAGGAGGTAACCGCAGTGTCATCAGCTCGGTACCTGGTTATCAGTAGATTAGAAGAGGCTCAGTCATTTGTAAAAGTTAACCCTTTCGTCATCCAGGCCGGTCTTGATAAAATAGCCGGTCCTGTAAAGTCATGTACCAGACTCCGGAACGGCTCTCTTCTTATTGAGACATTTACCTCAGCCCAGTTTGATAAATTGTTAAAGGCCAAACTACTCCACGGATATCCTATTCGTGTCGAGAAGCACCGTAGTCTAAACTCTACAAAGGGGGTCATCACCTCACCCCTGTTGGATGACATGTCGGAGGAAGAGATCTTGGGCTATTTATCGGATCAAGGAGTCATTGAGGTCTACCGAGTCAGGGCTAAACGCGATGGTGTGCAGGTGCCTACCCGTACCCTGTTCCTCACATTCGACCGGCTTGACCTACCTTCGAAAATTAAGGCGGGATACGAAGTGATCCCTGTACGACAATATGTTCCCCGTCCTATGCGTTGCTTTCAGTGCCAACGCTTTGGCCACACAAAGATTTCTTGCAAACTTGCAATTCCTGTTTGTGTAAAGTGTGGTAAGGATGCCCACGACGGAGCTTGTCAATCAGTTATTTGCTGCGTGAATTGTAGGGGCGCCCATCCAGCGACATCCCCCGACTGTCCCCGCTTTTTGGATGAGAAGGCCATACAAGAGCTGCGGGTGAAAGAACGTTTATCTTTCAGTGAAGCCCGCAAACGCCATCTCGCTCGCCAGCCTTCTCTTCTTAAATTTGGTACCTTTAGTTCCGTGGTACAAACGCAAGTGCAAAAGCGGGATATGAGTACGCAGACTCTACCTGTAATCTCCAATGCCGTCACTACCCCTACCCTACCAGCTGCTCCTGCATCCGTTACATCTAAGTCGATCACTGTTGGTACTGAACAACGAAAATTTAAAATCCAGCCAAAACGAAGTGACTTTCTAAAAGATCCTCAGACCTCCGCCAGCAGCCGATGTGGACGGAATGATAATTCTCCTTCACCTCCTCGGAGATCTCGTTCACAGGAAGACCAAAGGCGCAGCAGAGATCCTCGTGATTCTCCTGTGCCTACGGACAATCGTTTCCAGGCACTTCTTTCTGCTGGTAGTGAGCCTCTTCCTTCAGAGGAACCAATGGAACAGGAAATACCACCACCTAAAAGCCCTAGTTCCTCGCGAAACTGTAAGGGCAAATTGAAGCGCCAGCCGGCGCTCAAGTAACCGTAGCTTGTTCCCTTTACCTCCAGATGTCCATTCTTCAGTGGAATGCACGTGGCATTCGCACACATAGGGCCGAATTGCAGTTACTCGCAAGATCGCTGTCTCCCACTATCATGTGCTTACAGGAAACCAAACTTCGTCAACAGGACTCCTTCAACTTTCCTGGTTTTATTCCGGTACGTTTCGACCTTATACCGGAACCTGGTTCTCCTGCGCATGGGGGTGTCATGATCTTGATTCGAGACGGCGTTTTCTACCAACCAGTCATGCTTACCACTACCTTGCAAGCTGTTGCTGTTACCATCTGTCTACCTGGCTTTTCATTCACCATCTGTTCTGTGTATATCCCGCCTTGTGCGCTCCCGCTTGCCGACATTGATATTGCAGCCTTAGTATCCCAGCTCCCAGCACCCTACCTTTTGCTGGGAGATTTCAATGCCCATCACCCTCTTTGGGGCTCGAGTCGGGCATGTGCAAGAGGAATCCATCTTGCCGAGTTATTCGCACAGAACCACCTCTCCGTTCTCAACACTGGTGAACCTACTTTTATATCTGATAGTACCGGAACCTTCTCACACTTGGACGTGTCTGTTTGCTCAGCACAGCTCACACATCGGTTGGAATGGAACGTCGTTTCTGATACATTTTCTAGCGATCATTTTCCCTGCATTATCACCATGCTTTCACACTACATGCCCTCGCCACGTGTACCCACCTGGCAGATGAGCAAGGCGAACTGGCCGCTTTATTCTCGCTTGGCTGTATTCGACGACCGCGAGTTCGATGATGTTGACCAGAAGGTGGACCACGTTACTTGCGTCATTATCTCCGCTGCCAAACGTACTATCCCTAGATCGTCGCCACAACCACGACGATTACCGGTCCCCTGGTGGACTGACGAATGCCAGGCAGCCGTTCGTGCACGCAGAGCTGCTTTTCGAGTGTTTCGCCGACATCCTACACTCGACAATCTGGTCATCTACAAGCAACAGCGCGCCAGAGCTCGTCGCATCATACGGGCCAGTAAGAAGACCTCCTGGCTCCATTTTGTGGAGTCCTTCAATTGTTTTACTCCTGCATCTGTCGTTTGGGACAAGCTTCGTCGGGTGGCTGGCAAAGTTTCTCCGTCAACGGTTCCTGGGCTTAGGGTTAATAATGACACCATCGTTAGCCCTCAAGAAGTTGCTGATACACTAGGCACTGCTTTTGCTGCAATTTCAAGTTCTTCGCGTTATGACCCGGCTTTCTTATTCCTTAGGCACCGGGCCGAGTCGAATGACATATCCTTTCCCTCTTTCAATCGCGAGTGTTATAACGCCTTTTTCACCATGCCGGAGCTGGAGCGGGCCCTGGCCTCCTCCAAATCGTCTGCTCCTGGGCCTGATGGTGTTCACGTGTTAATGCTGCAGCACCTTTCTTCGGCTGCTAAACTCTTTCTCTTGGAAGTGTATAACCACATCTGGCGCACCAGTACCTTTCCATCCGCTTGGCGCGAGGCCACCATCGTCCCAATCTTGAAGCCTGGTAAGGATCGCCATCTACCTTCCAGTTATCGTCCGATCTCCCTCACCAGTGTCATGTGCAAGGTGATGGAGCGCATGATTAACGGGCGATTGACGTGGTGGCTCGAATCTCAAACTCTGCTGTCCAACGTCCAGTGCGGTTTTCGTCGCTTCCGTTCAACGGTCGACCACTTGGTATCACTATCCACACATATCATGAACGGATTTGTGAGGAAGAGTCAAACAGTTGCAGTCTTTTTTGACCTTGAGAAAGCGTATGACACTTGTTGGAGGCACGGTATTCTTCGAACCCTCCATAAATGGGGCATTCGTGGACGCATGCCTCTTTTTATTCGCGAGTTTATGAGGGATAGGGTCTTTAGAGTTCGCGTTGGTTCGATTTTATCTCGTTTTTTTTACTCAAGAGAACGGAGTACCTCAGGGCTCGGTACTCAGCGTCACCTTGTTTGCTATTGCCATCAATTCCATTGTGGAGTGTGTTCCTGCTGGAGTTTCTGCTTCGTTATTCGTCGACGATTTCGCTATTTACTGTAGTTCTCGACGGACTTGTCTGTTAGAGCGCCGTCTTCAATTTTGTCTTGACCGCCTCTACACCTGGGCTTTGGAGAATGGCTTTCAGTTCTCCGTCGAGAAAACCGTCTGTGTTAACTTCTGGCGGCGGAAGGCGTTCCTCCCACCTTCTCTCCATCTCGGTGCGGACGTCCTTCCCTTCGCAGACGAGGCGAAATTTTTAGGGTTGGTCTTCGACAGGAAACTCAGCTGGTCCTCTCATATTTCGTATTTGAAGGCAAGGTGCGAGCGTTCTCTTAGTGTTTTACGCGTTTTATGTGGCACATCCTGGGGAGCCGATCGGACTGTTCTTTTACGGTTATATCGCTCTCTTGTCCGATCGAAACTTGATTATGGTTCTATTGTTTACTCGTCGGCTCGGCCGTCTATTCTAAAGCGTCTCGATCCGATTCATCACCGTGGTATCAAGTTGAGTATTGGTGCTTTTCCAACGAGTCCAGTTATTAGCTTGTGTGCGGAAGCTGCCGAACCTCCGCTTTCTTTTCGGCGTGATGTCCTTCTTTGTAGTTATGCTTGCAGTCTTTCTAGTCTGCCGGGACATCCGTCTTATACCATGTTTTTTAACGATTCCTTGGACCGTCAATACTCGGCTCGCTCCCTGGCCCTACTCCCTCCAGGCGTTCGGTTTCGCTGCCTGCTTCGAGCATTGGACATGACCTTACCGGCTACCTTTTCCAGAGGAGTAACCAGATTTCCACCCTGGCGTGGTTCGCCGCCTGCCGTGGATCTGGAGTTGTTGTCCCTGCCGAAGTCGACGACGCCTGCATCGTCTATTCGCTCGGCTTTTTCCTCTCTTAGAGCGAATTTTGCTCACTGCAATTTTATATACACTGATGGCTCTAAGGATGATCGCGGAGTAGGATGTGCTTTTATCCATGATCGGCAGAGTTTTAGCTTTCGTCTTTTAACACAGTGCTCGATTTTTACAGCTGAGCTGTTTGGTATTTACCAAGCTCTTTTATATATTCATCGGCAAACCTCGCAGCACTGGGTTATTTGTTCCGACTCCCTGAGTGCTTTGCAGAGCCTAAGGATGCTGTACAGCTACCATCCGCTCGTGCAGCGTGTCCAGGACAGCCTGCACTCACTGGCTGGTGCTGGCATTAGCGTGTCCTTTGCATGGGTGCCTGGACACGCAGGCCTTACAGGGAATGAGGCTGCCGATGCTGCTGCGAAGGCAGCAGTTTTAGGTCCCAGGTGTTACAGTTCTTGTGTTCCCTATGAAGACTTTCGCACCGTTTTACGTATTGCTATCCTTTCGCGGTGGCGTGCTAAGTGGAGTGCTGTTCAGGGGAACAAACTTCGGGAGGTTAAGCCCCTCCCGGTTACCTGGAGGACTTCCTCTCGCGCTTGTCGCCACGAGGAAGTAATTTTAGCAAGACTTCGTATCGGGCACAGTCGTTTTAGTCATGGTCACCTTTTATCTTCTGACCCGGCGCCGCTTTGTGATCAGTGTAATGAGCCTTTGACGGTACGCCATGTATTAATTCAGTGCCAGTTTTTATCTCACTTTCGCGTGTCCTTAGGACTGCCGGCTACCCTGGTCGAGGTTCTGGCAGATAATTTCAGTGCTGTAGAGCGTCTCTTAAGTTTTATTCGTCTCAGTGGTATAGGAGGTCGTGTTTAAACCGCTAGTTTTATGTTAAGTTCTTAGTTGATCACATGTGCAGTTTGCTACTTCAGTAGCTACATGTGGGTTTTAGTGTTAATTTTAGCTCTACTTTTAGCATTACTGGCACTGTCTTGGTGACGTTTTAATTCCCGTAACATGTTAGACAACAGGTTATCCACCTGTACTTTTTAAGTTTTTGTGTTGTCCGGGCGCTAATAACCCCAGCAGTTGTGCGCCCTAAAACATTACTACTACACCCGCGCACAAATAGCCTGAGAGAAAGAGCCCATAGTTCACCATTATAGCAGCCGGTAGCAGATTCATCAAAGAGGGAGATATTGGTAACATCGCGAGTATGGCACACTCCTTTTTGTCCTTCACTAGACTCCTTCAGTACTTAATTCTTATTCTGCGGTCCTCTATGGCGCCTTACTGCTCTTCCTTTTAGTGAGTTCCATCTATAAAGCTTTTTAATAACTTTTTATCATCCATGTTCATGCCTAAACTAACAGTTCCCTTACTCCAAGTTTTTTTTCTGATAAATTTAATTCTAAGTTTGTTTTAATTTTCCAATTATCCCCTTTAGTTGGGCCAGAAGTCCTAAGAAGTTCCCTTGCAAAAATTGACAGTGTTCAATTGCCTCTTGAAGCACCCATGTTTCTCATGCATATATAACAACTAGCCTTATGGTCGTCTGATATGATCCGACTTTTGTTTTTAGAAATCAGTTTGCTGTTAAATAACTTTGGTACTCTGCATATAAGAGCTACTATTAACTTTGTACCTTATCGACAAAATTCTTGTATTCTTCATCACTCAGCATTTTTCTGAGCTTTTTCACATTCAAATATGTTAAATTTGAAATGCAAAGATTGTTTAGGCTTTCAGTTAACTCTTTAGAAAGATTTCTTGTACAATTTAGCAGCTCATCTGCTATCTAAGTTTAGCAAAGGCAATTAAGCATTCCCTAGAACTCAGTCAACGAAAAATACTTGGGCTACAGATTCAATTAATACTCGATACGTTGAGAAATCAGAATAAATGAAAATACACGTATGCCAATTCTAAGAATTATAAATCCAAAAAAGATTCTTAGAATTTAGCAAGTTTAGTAGTATTTCAGGTGCGAATAAAAAATTTAAGATTTGTCAACGTATGATGTAGGAACTTTGGTGAGGAGAGGTAGGGCTTATGCAGATAAAACAGCGTGCATTTCTGAAAGTTGTCTTTTTTTTCGTGTCTTACAGAAGTGTTTTGTTGTGATCGAGCATCGGCAGTCGATGGAACCTAATGACCACGTTCGGGTTATGCATGTAACTATAACAGGATTCACCGTTTAGCATTTCAGCGACCCTTTTTCGTGGTAATATTGAAAATGGTGTAATTCTTCATTCTCAAACAGTCGGAAACTCGCTTCAGACAGTTCATTTATTAGGCTCTAGTAAATATTAGTAAAATTACTGATGTTCTATCTTCTCACACCCACTAACGGTCTGAGAAAGAGATCTCGTGGTTCACCACTATAGCAGCTGGCAGTGGAAAAACATCAGATGGAGACACTGAAGACATCAAAAGTGCCGAACACTGGCGGAGACGTTATCAGTGTGCAATGATTGTGCAGTAGTTTCAATGAACTATCCGCAGCAGTAACAAACGCACCTGGAGAGCATCCGGGCAACTTCTCTCTATGGATGAAGAATTTAGTACTGCAGATTACAAGGCAAGCATGTTACCGAATGCCCTTGCATGGGTGCGTTTGGTTCCTTCAAGGAAAATTAACATGGATGCATTCAGGAAGCCACAGTTCCATAGAACATGTTCTGGAAATTCTGCTTGGGGAACCACTGGGTTACTTAGAGGGCAAAGATTTGAAGTAAGGAAAACCGTATAAGAAATTCCCAAGGACAGATTAGTCAATTTCCAAGTTGGCTTCTTCATTGCAAGCTAATTAATAATCAGTATAATCGTAACTTTAGAAAGCGTCCATACGGACGTCTTACTAACTTTTGTTAGATCTAGACTCCGTTGCATTAAAATTAATCTGCGAAACACCTAAACTTATCTTCAGTCGATGACTGATCAAGATGCCATGTACTTGGATCAAGATTTATACAACCAACGTTCTAACATCAAATCTGACTGGTGAATGATCTCCGGTTAGCTTAAATGAACTTAGATCACGAGAACTGCAGAAGGAAGAAATAAATAATAAATAAAAAGCTTTAAATTAAATAATAAAATGGCAATTAAGGCATTTTTTGTAATAATTTGCATAATATGAATATCTTTTCAAATTTTATTATGTTCAAAAAACAAAATTCTACAGGAGAAGCAAGAACTGCTTCTACTACTTACTACTAACGTAGAAAATTATATTTGGGTCTTACTTCTAGAAAAGGTGAAGTCAATTTGCAATTGCGTTTTTCAAATTTAAGGAAAATATATTGGAGTTAAATATGGCTTGATCCAATAATGAGTAAAATATACAAATGAAAACTAGTAATAAGTAAACACATAATTGACCTCGAATTAAAATCCCCAGCACTTTCTTCCATTCAGTTTCTTTTTCAGGTGAATGTGCTATCACATTGTAAACCATTATTTATTAAGTTAAAATGAATGACTGTGATCAACTTATGTACATACAATATACTACTGTACACAAAAAGTAACTTATCCACTCAGCAACATAGGTTTGACAATCATTCATATAATACGAGAAGAAATACAGTGATCAATGTACCCTATCATAGACTGCCTAAATCTGGCAACAGCTATGAAGTGCCCCTCCGAAGGAGTGTCACCTTGTCGTGGCGGAGGGGCTCAGTACCTGAGCCAGACGGCCTACTAAGTGTCATTTTGATTACTGGTAGGCAAGAGGTGAGGGGAAGCAAAGAACATTCCAAACGGGTAGATGGGGCTCGTTAGTCTTGGTTGACGACTCATCTAGGAGAAGAGGACTCCGAAATCAAACTCCCCCAGGGGCTCCTACTATGGTAGGTACGGGTTTGGCGTACCCGGGGCCCCAAGCCATACTCTCGATTGGGTTCCTCCAAGAGGTGAGAGGGCATATGCCAAACGCCCAATCAACTTTGGTCCACTTTTGTGTTTGACCTCCCACCTGTTACCTCCCTGTACACAGTCTGATGGATAACCTACGCGCGGGTCGTCGGAGGATGGGGTGACGCAAGGGGTGACTGGGTAATCGCGTAAGTCCCAGCCCCTGGTTATCATGTAGGATCTGTGTGCGTATCCGCTGATAAAGGTCAGTCCCGGGGAGGGGCCATTGCATGAGCTGATGCACTCCTGAAGGCGATTGGGTCCCTCTGTCTATACATTGGGAGGTGAGACCCTAGGGTGAGCAAGGTCCAGGCCAGGACTCTCACCTAAGCCGGGGTGGCGCCCAGGAAGTGAGCATGCCATCGGAGACATTTGCAATGGTGGAGGATATCATCGCCATGAGTCCAAAAACTCCAAACAACAAAAAAGCAAGTGGAAAAGAAGTAGTCGAGTGTTGTGGTCCTCGCTACTTAGTTATTACTAGAAAAGAGGAAGGTAAAAAATTCCTATCGGTGAGCCCCTTTACCATTCAAAAGGGTCTGGATAACATTGCTGGTCCAGTAAAGTCATGCACTAGATCTCGCAATGGCATGCTGCTGGTTGAAACACATTCATCCACCCAGGCAGCTAAAATACTGAAGGCGAATATGCTAGCCAGTTATCCTATCAGTGTGGAGATGCACAGAACTTTGAACTCCTCGCGCGGCGTGATAAACACCCGTGCATTGGATGATCTAAGTAATGAGGAGATTAAAGAAAATCTTTTGGAACAAGGCGTTACTAACGTTTACAGGGTTCAGCGTAAAGAGGGTGGTGAACTGAAGCCAACACGTACCCTGTTCCTGACCTTTGACCGGGTAGATCTCCCGCAGAGGATTAAGGCAGGGTACGAATCCATCGAAGTTCGGCCTTTCATCCCGATCCCGCTGAGATGTTTCAAGTGCCAGCGCTTTGGACATACAAGCGAGCTTTGCAAGGGACAAGCTACATGCCCTCAATGTGGAGATGAATCCCACGATGGTGCATGTACAGCAGCTCCGTCATGTGTGAACTGGAGAGGTGAACATCCATCCAGTTCCCGAGATTGCCCCCGTTTCGTAGAAGAAAGAGCGATTCAAGAGATACGGGTTAAAGAGGTGCCCTTCTCAGAAGCCCGGAAGCTCTTGCGTTTACGCCAACCCTCTGTTCCAAGGTCCGGGACCTATAGCTCAGTTGTAGCTAAACCGGTACCGAGCAGAGAGATCGCAACGCAGACCAGCGATTTTAATGGGGCAACAATATCTGAAAAGACACTTGTAGCCCGTAGCTCTATTCCAAAGCCTTCAACATCAGCGCGCACATCTATGTCAACGTCAACGTCCACAAAATCTTCAAGTGCAAAGAACATCACTGTTACATCATCATCAAGAGCACCAAGATCAGAGCAAAAAACTAGCAAGCCCGTAAGATGTGAAGCCTCACCGATAAAGTTTAGAAAGAATTACACAAGGACCGACTTCCTCAAGGAAAATAGTATGTCTAATCCCAGTACATCGAAGGGATGTAAGAGTCCACGAACATCTCCTCGAAGATCTCGAATATCCTCTTCTGGAGAATCTTCAGGGGTGGACTCTGACCGGCGTCTTTCATCTTCGCCGGTCTCCGTGTCAAATCGGTTCGAAGCTCTCGAACCAAAATTCAGTATCGGAACACGGACGTCCTCGGCAGAGGACATGGAATTGGAATCTGCCCACACTGGGAGACCCCCAGTAGAAAAAAGGCGCGAAAAAGCGACAGACAAGAATGCCAGCCCCACAGAAAAAAAAAGGGCTAAGTTAGTTCGACAACCGCCTGCTCCAAAGTAATGAAGAGTTACCTTGGAACTATCTGTCCCATACACAATGCAATATGGCTATCCTACAATGGAACATACGTGGAATTCGAACTCAACGACCAGAACTTGAGCTTTTGCTCAAAGAATACGAACCTCTGGTTGCATGTTTGCAAGAGACTAAGCTGCGTCCTCATGACGCTTTCCATCTAAGGCGATACACCCCAATACGGTGTGATGTTACACCAGAAGAGGGTGTACCGGCACATGGCGGCGCTATGATGCTTGTTAGAGATGACGTGTATATGCAAACTCTACCATTGCACTCTGATATACAATCAGTTGCAATAAGGATTCTACTGCCAGACATCCATTTCACCATCTGTAATATATATTTGCCTCCGTCCCATGACTTCTCACACATTGATTTAGTAGATCTAGTTTCCCAGTTGCCAACACCGTTTCTGTTGGTGGGAGACTTCAATGCGCACCACCCACTTTGGGGTTCAAGTCGCGCTTGTGCGAGAGGTACACTCATTTCCGATTTTTTGGACAGTCACAACCTAGCTCTCCTCAACACTGGAGAGCCTACATTCATTTCGGACTCTCACAATAGTTTCTCGCATCTTGACCTTGCAGTTTGTTCACCTCAGTTGGCAGTCTCCTTACAATGGAATGTCATCTCTGATTTACACTCTAGTGACCACTTCCCATGTCTTATTAGTCTCTTGACGCAACATACATTTTCCACTCGTATGCCCAGATGGCGTTTGGACCATGCCAACTGGAACCTTTACACCCAGTTGGCTGTCTTTACCTACAACGAGCATGACTCAGTAAATAATTTGGCGCAGTATCTCACGGAGACGATTCTCTCTGCTGCTGAACAATCGATTCCGCGGTCGACTACACACCCCCGTCGATTTCCCGTCCCCTGGTGTACGGAAGAATGTCGGAATGCCATTCGTGCTCGAAGGCGTGCACTTAGGGCTTTCCAACGTCACCCTACTTTGGAAAACCTAATCGAGTACAAGAAAATGCGCGCCAGGTCCAGACAAGTCATTAAGGATAGCAAAAAGTCATCATGGAGCAAATTTGTAGCTTCATTTAACCGACAGACACCTTCCTCGGTTGTGTGGGATAGATTAAGGCGTGTTGCAGCTAAAACGACCCAAATACCAATAGCGGGACTAAAAACAGCCACAGGAGCTGCTGTTGATTCATTTGAAGTGGCCAATACCTTTGGCAGTGCTTTCGCACAAGTGTCTAGCTCGGAAAACTACTCCCCTGAGTTCCTTCCAATTAAAACTCAGGTGGAATCTCAAGGCTTCTCGTTTCGTTCTAGAAACGTAGAAGATTACAATCGCCTTTTCACCATGGCGGAGCTGGAGCATTCCCTGAAATCTTCGCGATGTTCAGCACCAGGACCGGACGGTATTCATGTACAAATGTTACAACGGCTCTCTCCTGAAGGTAAGGCATTCCTGCTCGAGGTCTATAATCGTGTTTGGGTTGACAGTATACTCCCAGAAAATTGGCGGGAGGCCACCGTTATTCCCATCTTGAAGGCTGGGAAGGACCGTCATCTTCCCTCCAGCTATCGTCCTATTTCCCTCACCAGTTGCGTTTGCAAGGTGATGGAACGCATGATCAATGGACGATTGGTATGGTGGTTAGAAAGTCGCAACCTACTGACTAACATCCAGTGTGGTTTTCGACGACGCCGTTCAACTGTTGACCATCTTGTGTCAATATCGAGACAGATAATGGACGGCTTTATGAAGAACTGTCAAACCGTTGGCATATTTTTCGATCTTGAGAAGGCTTATGATACGTGCTGGCGAGCAGGGATTCTACGTTCCCTGTATGCCTGGAACATACGTGGACGCCTACCACTTTTCATTCAGGAGTTTATGAAGGACCGCTTTTTCCGAGTAAGGGTCGGCTCGGTGTTTTCTAATTCTTTTGTTCAGGAGGAGGGAGTACCTCAGGGTTCGGTGCTAAGTGTCACGCTCTTTGCTATAGCAATTAACTCCATCTGGAAATGTGTTCCACCTGGAGTTTCGTCATGCCTATTCGTAGACGACTTCGCTGTCTATTGCACTTCTCAGCGCACGGCGTTCTTACAACGGCGCCTGCAGCAATGTTTGGACAACCTTAGAGAATGGAGCGTGAAAAACGGCTTCCGTTTCTCAACTGAGAAGACAATCTGCGTTAATTTCTGGCGCCGTAGGAGACGATTACCACCTTCGCTCCGCTTTGGTCCAGATATACTTCCCTTCGCAGAAGAGACGCGCTTCCTGGGTTTGATCTTGGACAGGAAGCTTAGTTGGTCGTCGCATATTGCACAGCTAAGAGCGAGATGTGACCGTTCCCTAAATATTATGCGAGTACTGAATGGCAAATCGTGGGGAGCGGATCGAACAATTTTGTTGCGAATATATCTCGCATTGGTCCGATCCAAGCTAGACTATGGGTGTATTATTTATTCGTCAGCACGGCCATCTGTGCTGAGAAGATTAGACGTGGTCCATAATAGGGGCATCCGCATTGCAACAGGAGGTTATCCAACAAGCCCAGTGGTGAGCCTTTACGCCGAGTCCGCAGAACCTCCTCTGCAATATCGGCGTGAGATTCTCTTGGCAAATTATGGTTGTGCGCTTAGATGTATGCCTAAGCACCCAACGTTCGCTTCTTTTTTCACCACCACGCTAAGAGAACGATATAGAAATAGCACCCTTAATCCAAAGCCTGCGGGGTTTCGTTTCCAAGAGCTCCTAGTGAAGCTTGGAGTGGAACTGCCTGTGATGTTCGCCAAGGGCGAGAGACTTTACCCCCCTTGGCTATCTGGTACGCCCCATGTAGATCTTGGGATGACCATACACCAGAAGTCCACGATGCCTATTTCAAGTATCCGCACGTGTTTCTTAGAATTTTTGTCAGGTTACTCTGACCGTAGATATATTTACACCGATGGATCAAAGAATACCAACGGTGTTGGATGTGCTTATGTTTATGGAACCGAACCATATACATTCGGTTTTCCAAATAGCGCTTCCATTTTTACTGCAGAGCTTTATGCAATTTATCGAGCCGTTTTGTATGTTCGCCGTCGTAAATTAGGTGACTGCCTGATTTTGAGCGATTCCCTTAGTGCACTGCAGAGCCTTTGTCAGTTGTACAACCCCCACCCTATTGTACAACGTATCCAGGATGCCCTCCATGTTTTACACGCTTCTGGTGTTGATGTGGTGTGTGCATGGATTCCTGGTCACGTAGGTTTGCCTGGGAATGAAATGGCAGATTTAGCAGCAAAGACGGCAACTACAGAACCCAGTATTACCATCTCACGTGTTACTTCGGAAGACTTCAGGCTCGAAGTGCGGAGAGTGGTGCTGTCGTCCTGGCACGACGAGTGGTCAGTTCTCCGCGGTAATAAGCTTAGAGAAGTGAAAGAACTTCCGATAAACTGGGTAACTTCCTGTCGCACATCTCGTCGCGAGGAGGTTAGTTTGGCTCGATTAAGAATAGGCCACTGCAATTTTTCGCATGGTTACCTATTTAAAAGGGACCCTGCGCCTCTATGTCCGCTGTGTGACAACCTTTTGTCAGTTCGCCACGTGCTCCTAGAGTGTTACTCTCTAGCGCACCTTCGGGATTCTCTGCAGCTGCCTGCCAGACTTGCAGAGGTCCTAGCGGACGACAAAACAGCGGTTGATAGAGTTTTTAATTTTTTAGCGCAGTGCAATATAAATTTGAGGATTTGAAATTTTTAATTTTCTGTTTCTGATTTTGGACATATTTATCACCTTGTTTCATATCTGGCTATTGCCACTGCTTTTTACCTTTGTATATTTTTCTTGTTGCTAGTATTTTTATTTTTTGAGTGAAATTTATATCTGGCTATTGCCATGAGTCTGTTAAGGGCGCTGATGACCTAGGAGTTGAGCGCCCTTAAACCAAATCAAATCAAATCAAGCTATGAAGTGCTAGGAATAAAACTGTACAATCAGTTATCATCAAGAATAACACAACTACCAATAACACCATTCATATGTAAATTGTATGATTGGCTTGTGGCAACACCTTTCTATTCTTTGCAAGAATACTTTGAGTGTAAAAATATTATATAGTTGTTCCTGTTATTTGTAATTGCTCTGATGTTTGTAAAATATTATATAATTGTTTTGTTGTATGTAATAAGACGTTTCTTGTGACGTCTATCGCTGTATACAGCTGAATGACAATAAAATAAAAATCAATCAATCAATCATTGCTGGGAAGGATTTCCATATCCACCGAATTTCCATTTCGTTACATTAAACATGACCCTGCTACCTGCTCTGTCGTGGCAACGTTCCGGCAGCCCTTAGGATCAATTCGCCTCATCCTCCCGGGGTAACATACACAAATGATCGCCTTTCGATCCAGATGCTAAGTCCCCCTCCGCAAGTTGCCATAGTCATAAGAGCAATTAAGCGAACCGAACCGATAGTTGGACACTGGCTCTATGTTGCGTCACTACATAACTGGCCTTGAAATTCATACCTACTCGTTCCATGATATCGCGAGAAGCGACTGAATAGCGTTAACACTTTAAAAGTGACAAAGATATTGTAACATTTAAGCAATATAAGAGCTATCTCAGAAATGACTGCTGCTATAAAAAGTTTTTTGAAATAAACTGTGTTTTAATACATCTATTTTTGTATAGTATCCTTTGTCAGTCTCTAAAGGTTTACCAGTTGTGCAAAATTAAACGAAGTAGGTACTTCCGAATGAACATAGCATCACTGAAAATTCAAAATATGCATTTTATTTGACACGTAAATATCTTAAAAATATGGTATCTAATCAAAATGGTTAGTCATTTTTACTTTCTCTACTATGTGTGGTAAGTAGAGGAAGTATTGTACTCCACCCAAAAAATTCGATATCTAGATATCATCGGAAATATGTTTTGCAGCCCCCTGAAGCTCCCAAAAAATTTAGAAAAAGGCACGGTGTGTGGTGGGGGGAGGGGGGATTGCCTGAGTGTGGGTGGGTGCGCGGGTGCGTGCGTGCGTATGTATGCGTGTGAACAGCGTAACTCAAAAAGAAAAGTCGGTTAAAAACCAAAGTTGATATTTAAGTTTAATATCTTTCAGGAATGCAACACGAAGATTTGAAGAAAATTCCTTCACCCTAAACTACCCTTTACCTGTATGGAAAACTTTTCGAACATTTTTATTTTCCCAAAAATGGCCCTAAAGATTAAAATGCCACAAGTTTAAGATATTTTTATGACAAATGAGGTGTATAATGGGAATTTTCTGGCTATAGCCTATTAATCCTGTTTACTGTTGTTGAGTTTTGAATAACTCGTAAAGTGTAAGAGGTAGACCAAATCTTATTAAAACGTGTAGAACTGGTTAAAATAAACAATTTATGTCCAAAATAATTTTTTTGTGGAGTGAACCATTTCGGAGATATTCCTTATTTGTGTGAGTTTTGGAATTCTTAAACTTTCGTCAATTACAAGATCCTTATTCATTTTCGTATATCTTACCCATACAAAGAGAAACGAATCTCAAAGCTTACAGATTTGACTATCGCTCAAAGCCATGTTCCCATATTCCCCTTGCATCTACAAAAAAATAAGCAACAAAGATAATTTCTGAAAATGTTTATATCAACTAACACGAAGAATATTTTACGGTTTACTAGTTATACAAAAGTAATTTAGAATTAAGGACTTCACAAGCTATGGGCAGAAAATTCAAGAAATCCATTTTATTTGTCATACAAGTATCGTCAACATAATTATGTCACTGTAATCAAAATCGTTAAAGAAATTCTTGAACAAATAAAAAGAAACGAAAATTGTTTTAGTTTGTGCTTGGGGGATTTTGATCAAATTTTTGTGTCCCATCCTCGAAGACGCTGACCTTAAATACTCATATTTGGTATTTATCCACCTAGTTATCCCTAGGGCGTCTCCTCCATGCAGAGGATACCCTCATTCGTCCGACAGCTGCGTCCTCCAGCCGCAGCCAAGGCTACGGAGGAGTGCAAGTTGAGGATGGCGGGGGTCAGCACGCCGTTTCCCCCGACGTAAGGCGACAACACCGCAAGACCTGGCAAGCCTCTGATTGGATTTTGCGTTGACCAGCTCCTCATGCCACCCACCATAGATTTATGTTCTTGTTTTTATTCAGGGAACCTCAAAAGGCATATTTCCGATGAAATCTTGATATTATTTTCTGGCTGGAATACAATATTTCGTCTTCTTACGATAGCTAAGTAGTAGCAAAAGCAAAAATCCGTTTTTTACCAGACTCCCAAAAGTATTTTTGACGAACCTGGCATATCACATTTTGACTGGAATGTAGTTGTTTCTGTGCCTCAAGTAAGGGCCAGAGAAAGTAAGAATTTCATGTTGAAGAACCGGGAATACTCTTGGCTGTTATTTCACCGTTGGGCTACCGCGTATTACACAGACACGCCTGCAAACCTCTCCCATCTGGCATAGATACATACATGTCAGAATTTTTCCGCAAGTGATTTTCAAGTCACTTTACTATAAAGGTTGTTGAGTGGTTTTTAACAGGGCACTTGGTCCATTAAGTCTTGCTTTGCGTGTCCAGTAACCGGGAGCACTATAATTTGGGTGCCTTTCATGCTGAACTCTTCACACTGGTGAAAATGCTTCCGGTACACGAATAACAGCAAATTCCTACAAGGAAAGCGACGTTAGCAGCCTTGTTTCCACACTCTAATTCAGCCACTTCATCACTGGACAAGTACAAATGGTCAGTAACTAAGGCTGCACTCTAGTGTTAGATTAATACCAAGATCATTTACGCAAATAATTCAATTATTCTGAAGCTAAGCGGGCATCAAAATTAATATCCTATCAAAGTTAAAGCTATTAAATCCATAACCCATTATATTTTTAACTATTTCATATCCATATCGAACTGAAATTTTTTACAGGATCTAGATGCACGCCTTGTAAGGTCACTGATCTACTTTTACATCTATACGTTTAAGGGAGATTACATATGTCATGTTTTAATTATAATTTTTCCAGCAACTTTTTTTTAGAAGTAACCATGTTACGAACCCTTGTAGATCCACAACTCTTGAGGTGCTCTTATCAACAGTAATCTAATTTAACTTTCAATACATTAACCAAACATTCTAAAGTGATGGTATTTAATTGACTATCTCGCGATTAAAAGAAAGTATACACAATTTATAAGAAATACAGTAAAATATTAACGTACTAAATTACTTACAATTTTTAAATTGTTCCATTTATACTTCGTCTTTAAGTAAGTGCTTGTCATATCAGTAGCCTTTGTCCCTTGTTAACTCGGCAATATGTTCCACTTACCATTGGCTTTTTGGTTTATTTTGGAAAAGGGGTTATGCATTAGATCACACGCACATTCATAATTCCTGACTCTAGATATGATAGGGACCAGGGTTCGCCAAGCAGTCATCAGTCGCATAGGTTTCGACAGCGGTCTCCTAGTAGGTTTGGCAGCTACAAGCCCACGCATCCGTCGAGAAAAGCAGTTACACTGCGCAATTCGGGGGATATAACTATCCTCCCCAGCATTTGCCTGACGACTCGGGAAACCCCCGAAAAAAAAAACTTATGGGTCTTGAAGGTCGGCCGCGGGAATCGAACCTCCAGACCTCCGAATCGAACCTCACATGTTACCGCGGAGTCATCTTGATCGGTTTCCAGGCCTAAGTTAAGGCTTTCTCCCCGGCATTTGCTATTTATGAGGACTAAAGTAAACGTGAAGAAAAGTCGTCAGGACACTACTGGAGGGATTTGTGAACCGCAAACTTTTCCTCAATGCCAGAGTTACAATAACTTTTAGTTAACGCGACAACTCGAGGGACGTAACGTAAAGTAAAAAACTAGAAGGCCTATTAGGATGCACTTAACGTAATGGGAATGGTTCTGATTGGTTATTTTTCTTCTTCGCAAACCTGACGAATATTTGAGGCAGCTCTCTTTTTCCAATCCGAGGTTATGTTTTCCAAAGATGAAAAGAAAGAATATTTACGAAAATGTGAAGTAAAAACATTTTTAAACGGTGGATAAAGTACAATGGAGATGGCCATAACCTACTTTGGGAGCGAAGCAAAAGAAACAAAGAGTTTGATGCAAATAGTTACATAGAGAATCATAATTTATTCCTACATGATACTTTTCACCAATTGGTTCAAAGTAGTCACGTGACCTCCATACTTGTAACATGAAGGAAAAGTTTGGCATTGCCGAACTCTAACGTTACGTCACGTTTTAATGTAGGGTTATCGAAAAGTCGCTCCGCAGCTCTCGTGTAACCAAGATTCTCCTAGAGACGGGAATTCCGGTGGCAGCACTGGCTGCCGCGACTGTATGGTTATAATTTATAATATTCCGCGAAATAAAATATCTAATAGATACACGTATGTAATTCATGAAAAGTAATGCATATAAACAGCAGTACCAACGTTATCTTGAGCTGTAGGCACCGGTGCGATACGGAGGAACTTGTTAATAACCCTATATGTGTTAGACTGTCCCGTTACATCCCGTTGCGTGAAGTTATGTTACATTAAATTCATCATAATCACGACATAAAACAACTTTGGTGGTCTCCCCTGAATTGAAAATATCGTATTTCTTTTACCCTCCCTTTCAGACGAAGGAACTTCTATTCAATTGTGTTTCTCACAAACGCGCTGTTTTCAAGGTAAAAACAGGTGCAACAGATGTCGTTGTTGACATTCCTGTTGTTTTAACAGACGTTAAGCTGAGTCAGCCTAGAGCAGGTATCGGAAGACATAATTGGCGCCCAATGATCACGGATATAAACTTGTTACGGTACCATTGCAAGAGTAATAATCTAGAATGTGGCATCATTTCAGCTGCTTCACGATCACGGTGGGCTCTCTGCAGAGTTGCACTTTCTTTTGGCAAAGTAACGGTACCTGCATATCGATCCTTTTTTGTTTTTGTGGGAGGAAGTAATAGCCCAGGGCGAGATCGTAGATTTGCCATGGCAATTAAATATCTTCTGACGATTAAATCTCCGCGCAGCGTTTGTACTTGGCTTTCCGCTATGGCACTCTTGTCAGAGCTGAAAATAGCCAACATAAAAACAGTGTGCATAAAAACTTGCCTTAAACGTTTATCGTTACAGCAGGTAAAGTTTAGAGATACCAGGAAGAACGAGTATTCGTGGAAGAAGTTGAATTGATGGGGAATTACAGTGTTTGAAAGTTGCATAAAGTAATTTCGCAACCAGGAAGGATGAAGTTGCTGATGCACACAGTTTCTGAATTTGAGTTTGCATATATATATGCAACGTGCATTTTATTTGGGGCATTTAGGAAAAGTGAATCAAATTCGATTAAAATAATTTTAATTCGTAACCTTTATACTTGACAGTGATCGTATAATATTAATACCTATACGCAAAAGTGGATAATTTGATGTAATATGTAATGAAACCTTTTAGGTATGAGCAATTCGGATCCTGTTTATTATTATTATTATTATTATTATTATTATTATTATTATTATTATTATTATTATTATTATTATTATTATTATTATTATTATTATTATTATTATTATTATTATTATTATTATTATTATTATTATTATTATTATTATTATTATTATTATTGCTGTTACTATCGTCATCATCGCCACCATTCATCAAGTTATGCAAACTTCAAAATAGGCCCTTTTTTTAACAGTTTAAATTTATAATTCATCCTTAAATCTTTTACAATATATAGTTGAAATGTTAAATATTATAATTCTTTGTAACAAATTCTTCAGATTTCAATACTAGAACTACACAACTGTTTAGGATTAATCCATTGTTTTCACGATGTATAGGTACAGTAAAGAAAAAAAACCCTCTCCTGCAAATTATTTTTAGTTGAGTGTAGAATGTTTAACTCAATTTCTCATAAATAGGACGCAATAGGAATCGGAAATCACTTGCCATTGAAGCAATTGTAACATTTTAATAAAGGAATGGCCTCTTAGATGGAGTCTGAGATTATCTCAAAATTCACTATCAAAAATTGAAACGAAGTGCAGTTTTTTACAAAGCCGCAATTTTATATTAATAACTGGGCATTTCTTTGAGGCAATATGTCTGCATCCTTAAACTCTGCTTACGTTTGGAACATCTGCTTCAAGGAAAAGATGATTTTCTGCGCTTATTTGCACAACTGACTGTATAGATGCAGGGACGCAGGTGACGCATAATGTTAAGAAAGTATTTGTTAGGGCTTTCATTAAAACAATTTTACAGAGAAATACTATTTGCATGGACATTGAGAGGTATCCGGTGGTTTTGCTATCATAATACGTCGATAAAGAGTTGTAGAGAAAGAGGGAGAGAACGGGGGTAGTTACTTTTGAAATTAACCATTTTTTAGAAATGTTGAACATTTTTGAACACGTCGACATTAATTTTGGTATACCTTCCCGTTGATTATGGGTCAGTTTTCACGGGTGGAAAATATCGACTTTATTATGAAAATGTTGCTCTTCTGAAGCTTCCAAGTGTGCCATAAAGATCAAAGAAACAGCAGTTCCATTATCACCAGGGCCTGATTATGATATCAGCTTTTGTTACATCATAGGCATTTCTAATGTGCACATTTTTGGTCATTTTGTAGTTTTAAGGCTTTTTTGATATTAAATAAAGACGCAAAGGGAAAAGAATGACGCACTCATTTTCGTGCGTTTACAGTTATTATATGAAAATAATTTTATATTATTGACAACATAAGGATGCGTTTTCAAACATCAGACATCTCTCTGTTCAATGAGATAGGCTATAACTTACATCCTTTGTCGCATTCTTAGAAAATAAACTTTTTCCTATTTAGTGATTGGTCTGGTACTTGCGGATAGATGTTTTCATGGGGTTAGGTATCTTTAATTATTTATTAATTTGTCACAACCTAGGGATGAGAGGTCAGTTTGTGTTACTTGGGTTAATGAGTAGATTGTGTAGGTTACTGTTGTCCTTATTCTTATATGGTGCCATAGGCTGCGAAGTCCTTTTCATTCGTAATGAATTTTATACAATCGGAGAACTAAAGAGTTTTGAAAGATCTGCTTCTTAAGTAAATTTCTTAATTTTCTTTTCCAATTCTTCAAATAAGAATGTAAAAAATATATTTTTTTTATAAATCTCTTATGGTTGCTATCCATGTGCAAAGTATGGCTGACGCAAAATTTAATGGCGGGTGGCTCAACTCAAAATCTAATCACAGGCTTCACACGCCTTGTGATGTTTTGTAGTTGAACACACTGTGAAATCACGATGCAAAGCCGGTGATATTTATATCATTTGTGCTCACAAAATTTGTTTGTGCTACAGGAAATAGAATGGCAATCGCCAGTTATCAGCCGCCATTGGTTGATCTGTCATAATTTATAAACTAACTGTGCACTAACTTCAATCAATTAATTACATATCAATTCTTTTGTAATGTAATTTTCCGTTTAAAAGAATTAATAACTTTACAAATAATTTTTCAAACATTTTTAGGTCCTCAAAATCATAGCCCTGATTATAGCCCGCTCTCCCTCGGTTAGTAAACTTATTTCTACTCAATGTGTATCGGATGAGTTTGCTGAATAGAATGTCCTCCCCAGGTTACCTCTGCAACGATCTTTTTCCTCAATATGGCAGGTGGTACGTATTGATCGGCTGAGTTATCTTATCGAAAGTAAACCAAAAATAGTATTTACGGCTCTCCAGAAAGGATTTATTAGAAGTGGTTTGCGCCTTTTCCCCCTTAGAAAGTTTGTAACTGTGGCTATATAACCGTCCGATATGACATTACGTTGGAGGACGTTAATTAAAAAAGCGTGGCTATATAGCCTTGTATTTCTCTAATCATCTTCAGTTCGTTTAGTGCACGTTCAAATCAATAGATCAGTTTTTCGTCACATTACAAAAAGTAAATCTGCATTGAGGCACTGCAGCGTCGGCTGGCTTGGTCGGTTCTTTTCGATGAAATTTGCGGGCGCGTCACGGGTGCAGGGAAGTCGCTTGAAAATGATATGGCTTTCTCTCATAAATCACCTTTATTCACTTCGATTACATATTATCAATAATCTATCTTTACAATATCAATCACCCATCTTTACAATAACAGGCCTTACTTCAATTAAATAAGGTACAAAATCTCCCGATCCTTTACTGAACCTATTCCGTAACTATTTTCGTCATCCTTATGTATCTCTGTTGATAGCCGTTGTTATGTGAAAATTGTGTGACAATCTGGGTTCATCATTTGTTCGAACCACAGAAGCTGTAATATCAGGACATTGCCAAGCTGTATATCCATAGCATACTAAATATAAAGGAGAGCTGTTTTACCTTATTCATAATTTAACATCAATTAACTAACAATTCATACATTACTATATAATAAAATTAAAATGTAACAAAAGTGGTGAATTAGGGGTGTGACCTAAAATTACTGCCACAGCACTATCACAATCTCCTGCTCTACAGCTAATCAAACCATTCCTAATTAATAATTCATTAATTCTATATATGTTAGTGCATAATAATGGCATTCCTGTACAACTGCTGTATTGTTTGTTCAGGTTTACGCATAGGAATACTGTAAATACTTTTTGTGTTTTAAGTTTACGCCAAAAGCAAACTGAGTGTATTTCAACCAAACTGCTACAGAAGCTGCTATGTGTATTTCCAACACCCCAACCGAATAGAAAGTTGCAATCCTATCCCTTGGCTGAAGATCAGTCAAATTGAACAATACCTGATTTTGTAAATACCTTCTGACGGTTTACGAAAGTCAACGTAACATTTTAAAACAAATTTTGAAAATGACTATATAAGCTAATAAAAAGGACACGTAAAGGACAAATCCAATGAAAATAAAAGGGGGCATTTTTATTTAAATCGAAAAGGTTCGTAGATGTGTCCGGGTAAATGTAACAACGTAACTCAACAACGAAAAGTCAGTTAAGTACCAACTTAGTTCCTACTTAAATTCAGCATCTTTCGAGGATGTGACACGAAGATTTTCAACCGAAACTACTCTTTATATGTAACCGGTTTCGAAAATGTTGAGTTTCTCTAGATGGCATCCTTCATTCTGGATAACTTTTGCATAACTTTAATGCACAACTTACCAGGAAAAAAACATATGGTTAAATCACACAACTTACTTTTGTCAAATGTTTTGGGAAGATAATCGTTTTCGAGATATTCCTTATTTTTTTAATCTTAAAAACGCATACTTTGCTGAAATATGAAGCTGCTGTTCGTTTTATTTCATGGCCATGCAGAGAAAATGGATTGTCAAAGCTATCACATAGCGACCACTTCCCAACACATTTGGTTAAGTCTGCTGTACGAGGACCGTATTCCCCCTTCTAGTTACAAGACAATAATAAAGCAATTCCTGCAAATGGATATCTTGATTAACATGAAGTAAATAAAAGAATAGGCATTTGTAACAGTTTGTAAAGGGTAGAGAAATTCATGCGAGTGCAACATACAAGATTTTTTCTTCCTTTCTTTATTTTCTCCTTTTCTTTCTTCTCCCTTCCTTGAGCGATGTGGAAGAATATTTTCACTTTAGGGAAAGCGCAGTTTCGAAAGGCTGTGGTTCCTATAATCATTTGCTACTCCAAAGCATGCAGATGTTTTACGAGATTTGGATGTTGCCGAAGCACATTCTTCACGGTCCAGTGAATTAGAGGATTTCTTTTATACTGCGAGCTAGAAAATAATTACACATCAATTGATTGGAAACGGAAGCCAAGTATGACGAATTTCCGTTCTGAACTTATGCCTCATCGTTTAATTTCAATTTCAGAGCTAGCATCACCTACTGATATACAGGCCGTTCCGAATGTTGATAGGATAAAGGTTGCGAGAAGAAAAACTATGCCGGAGTTATGAAACTGTTAAAACAATGTATAAATTGTGGGACTAACATTAAATGACACAAACACACAAATAACTACTTGGAGCCCTTAAATGCATAGCAGTAGGTATTGTTATTCACATCTCAAACTCAAACTAAAAAATAAATCTGAGGTATTGCACTCGCATAACGTTCTCTACTCTTGTACTAACCTTATTTCTTTATGTTAGTCGAGATAAACGTTTGCAGAAACTATTGCTAATGTTCTTGTAGGTGCAAGGGGGATGTGGTAATATATAGGTCTTGAGCGATACTCAATTCTTTTCAAGCTGTCGCTACATCAAGGGTTTGAAATTCCGTTCTCCTTGCAAGGTCAAGATATAAAAATGTGAATAACCACCTTCCACCTGAGAAAAGTATAAATATTGCAGAACTCGCACAGATAACAAGGAATATCTCCGAAATGGTTCATTCCAAAAAAAAGTACATTTGGACATAACGTGTGTTTTAACAGTGTCTATATTTTTGTATAGTAAGATTTGCTCTACCTCTTAAAGGCTTACAGTTATGCAGAAGTCATAAAGAGGAAACAGGACTACATAGGCTATAACCAGAAAATTCAAAATATACATTTCATTTTCCATAAAAATATCTTAAACGTATGCATTTTAATCAAAATCGTTAGCCATTTTTGAGAAAACCAAAATATTCGAAAAATCGTCCATATAAGGGTAGTTTAGTGTATATATAATATTCCGCGCATCTAGGAAACGGCTCTAGCGATTTCCAGCAAATTTTGTATTCAAATAAGGTTTTGCTTTTTAAGTCATCTATATAGGTGTCATTCTTGGGAGAAAAAAAAAAAACTGAGTTTACGCGTAACAGTCACAATTAGTCGAAACCTTATTTTCGCCATAATTTGTCTGTTAATGGGCCAGTTTCAACAAACAAGTCAGGATATTAAAGGCCTTATCAAGAGCTTTCAGAAAACCAAAAAATAAGTTGACTTAGCTATCATAGTCACAATTGCTCTAAACCTTATTTTGGCCATAATTTCTCTGTTAATCAACCGATTTCAGCAAACGAGCTAGCGTTTTAAAGTCCTCTTCCAGAGCTATCAGAATTCAGCATGAAAGTTGACCTAGCTATATTAGTGTTACAGCTCGTCCCGTCTATATGTTGGAAATAGAAATACACGTGTTACATTCATGCTATTTTCTCTACTCACTTTTGTTTTACGTAACAATTCACATGTTATTCTCTATCGTTTATCAACTCCATACATACCAACGCCTATGCATATTGTATGTTGAAGAGTGAGTAAACTCCAAAACCAATTGATCGATCGCCATGAACATTGGCATATGTTTTTTTTATGAGAAGGTTTTTATGCAATCTGTTTTACCACACAACGTAATTGCGATAAAACTTTTATTTAGTTAACGTTGTGCCTTTCAAGTTTATCTCATTAAGTATCTTCTCCCAAAGAACAAGATTTCACCAAAAAAAAAAAAAAAAAAAAGTTGGGCCCGGGTGGGGGGGGGGGGGATACCGAGCGAAGCTCGTTCGCCAATGTAGTGTAATTCTGTGATTTTTATATATTAAGTAGATGAAAAAGTATGTATTTCATCCAAAATTCGATAGTCACTGGAAATACAGTTTATTTAAAATGATCTACATTCGTCTGAAGCTTTTCTTTACTTGCTGCTACAGTTACAAGTCCTAATTATCATTTAAAACAACTTAACTAATATATGATTATATTTTAATAAAACAAAAGGATTGTACATGCGTGCTTTATAGTATTTATATTTTTAATCTGTTGAGCCGGCCAATCAAAAGCAGCTTGCGAAAAGTAGTTCGGAAATTCTTGGTATCTGTGATAGCCGATGTCCTTTGTGAATCTAAGTCTTGTACAAGCACGTGAGATCTTGGAACATACTTGTTTACAACAGTAGCAGTTAGCAAATTCAGAAAGAAGTCGTTGACTCGAGACTTACTTCCGTGTGACAAGCGCATTTTCAGTAATGAGATAATTTAATGGCATTTTGATGTCGAGCATGACCAGTTGCAGTAAATTCCCAAACATACCGGGACTAAACAACACTTTTATGTACCTCACTGATCAAGGTAACCGGTTTACAACTTCCAGGAAATTCACGATGTTTTTCATTGCAATTATCGCTTAAGTTCTAGAGAATGTCTTTTGGACAGTGTTAACGTGTATACGTCGATTTTGATATTTAATTTCATTAATATTCTTAACATACACAGGAGACAATAAAGTATTCTGGAATTGTACTACTAAGAACAAAACTGCGAAAAAGTTAATGTGAACTAGGTTTGAAACTCCATTAGTTCATAATTACATGACTCCTTTGTAGTGGTACAAGAAATACAATGAATAAAATTGCATAAGCTTTCACGCCCGGTGTTATTTTCTATTGAAAATGGTCATCCGGGTTTGTGAGCCGTGGTCTACTGGGAAATCTTCCAGACATTTCGTTCTAAGCTGCGTCGAACATCCTCAGTGTTGCGACCGTAGTACTCTGCTAGTCTCGGCGACGACTGATACAGAGCCGTTTGGCTTCACACATTTTATACGCTTAGTATGTGTGAGTGGTTGACGGTTGGTCAGGTCTTTGTTTATTGGTTCGACTGCTGCCTGGGCTGGACTGAAGTGGCTGCTTCCAGTGTCTATGATTTGGCCTACAAGATTATAATATCGATGCTCCAATTTTTATGATGTTGGCAATGTTAGTACTTGAAATATCTGCTGTTCATTTATAATTTCGTTTAATACAAAATTTGTCAAACTGATTGCAAACATTTCCTGTTGTATTCTGTGTTCTGAGGTTTCCCTCTTCGAATTATTTAATGTATTTCAGCACCGAAGCGAGGGTCTGCCATATTTAACATTTTAATAGCGGCTCTGTTGCGTCAACTTACGCCAGCTGTTTCTCTAACCTGATCAGAACATAAGAAAACCAGAGGAGGTGATAACTAAAATTCGGAGGAAGTGACAATGAAATGTGATAAAGTTTTCGCGAATGAGGGCTGACATTAGTTGAAATTTGAAATTGCTATGCACATGATTGCTTTATTTCAACCAAGTCCCGTATGAGTGGAATAATCACCATAATTAACGTCATCCTTTGTAAACAAAACCCACGCATACCCAGGGAGAGAAATCTCAATGCTCTATCGGCGGCTAAGTACTAAATCAAAGGATTTTGGAGCATTAGGCGGCTTGAGGTATTTTTGCTTCAAAGTGTCTTTATCAATGTGACCTCCAAAGCACTTGCGTGGATGCCTGGACACGTAGGCCTGCCAGGTAATGAGGCTGCAGATAAAGCAGCAGTTTTAGCACTCAGGTGTTTTAGCTCTTACGTTCTTTCTGACGATTTTAGCGCTGTTTTACGTCGAGCCCTCCTCTCACGGGAGTGGTGACTAGCATGATGTTCAGGGGAACACACTTAGGTGAAACCCCTCCCTGTTACCTGGAGGACTTCTTCGTGAGCCTGTCGCCGCGAGGAAGTGATTTTAGCGAGGTTATGTATCGGGCACTGCAGTTTTAGCCATGGTCACAGTCTATCTTCAGATTCTGCACCGCTCTGTTCTCATTGTCGAGAGACTTCGACGGTGTAGTATATTTTGAGTGCTAGTTTTTATCTCGGTTACGTGTGCCTGGGAGCCTGCCAGCAACCCTTCCAGAGGTGCTGACAGACATTGTCAGTGCAGTGGAGCGGTTGTTATATTTTATCCTTGTTAGCGGTATGGGCAGCCGTGTTTGAGTCGGTTTATTTTAATTTTTGTTTCAATTGGTCGTTCTGCCGTTGCTATTTTATCGTTTTTATGTATATCCATTGTGGATCTCAGTATTTTAGCTCTACTTTCACAGTTATTGGCACTCTTTCGGTGACTTTTTACTTGTTGAAACGTTTTGGACTGCAGGTGTAATGCCTGAATCTTCCTTTTTAGCTTCGTTTGGGCGCTAATGACCCCAGCTGTTGTGCGCCCGAAATCCCACCACTACTATGTGGCCTCCAAAACGCTAATTCGGCTTCAAAATTGTTGCATATTTCTCCAGACTGGCAGGATAGAATGAATGAATGTGTGAATAAAAACGAATGCATGAACTGATGGTGTGCAGCTCAGTGATATTTAAAAACAAATCGCTGTTCATGCATTGTTGACAAGGAAAGGAAATGCCACTTGGAAGAGCCGAAGACATTTCTATTTAAGCATGTTGCAAGTTATTTAGCAAATAAAAAGCTTGTCACTTTCCCATTCTCTTCACGTCATCATTGCTGACGACAGTGCTTTGTGGAGCATATAATATAATAAATAATACAAACGATTGTGTCTGAAGTTGATTCTGTGATAAGTATGTGTTGCGCTCACATGACTTTCTCTACGCTAGTACAAAGCACTCTTACAAACACTT